>ML260454.1:0-15057 GCA_005239495.1 Nicotiana undulata | reverse complement strand
CCCCCCCCCCCCAATATCTGTCAAGTCATTTTACATGAAATAATTTAAAAATTTACGTCCTTAAGACAATTTAACAATTCAAGTCACGAATAGTATATCATATGTATATATATGCATAGGAAACGCCAAGGGTCGTTCAGCCCGAACCAACAATAAAAGTAAATTGTGCACTGCCGAGGGTCGAACGACCCGAACCATAAGTGCACCTTTGCCATAAAATAATCATATCTATGCACTGTCGAGGGTCGAACGACCTGAACCATAAGTGCATCTTTCAATCCGCCGTGGCGTACGGCCCACTCCCATGAGAGTGGGGGAAATTACACTCCGCTCGCGGAATGTAAATTGCGAAGCGGTCACATGCACATACAACATTTTTCTTAAATTACTTTCAATAAACAATTCCTTTAACTTACCAATTTCTGTGATCTCAAAGAAAACCCAAGTTTCATATAACATAAACTCATAAAGCACATAATTCATTTCTAAAAAGAACACAAAGCATGATGTGGGTCCTAGGCTACCCGGACATGGCATAATAGTAGCTACGCACGGACTCCCGTCACCTCGTGCGTACGTAGCCCCCGCAAACGATAGCATATATTCATTTAGTTCACCTGTGGGAACAATTCTTCCTCACAAAGTTAGAAAGGAGACTTACCTCGCTCCGAAACTTCATAACCGGCTTCCAAGCCCTTCCGACGACTCCAATGGATGCACAATGCCCCAAAACTACCAATTAACGGGAAAAGCAATGAAAATTCACTCTAATGCTTGTAACGAATTCAAATTATATAATTTTGCAACTTCGCTCAATGAATTGACCAAAATTCCCTCGGGCCCACGTGCCCGGATTTAGAAATTCCTCGAAGATAAACTCTACCCATAGCTTTACTAGTTCAAATATACAATTTACTCAAAGTTTAATGCTCAATTCGTGGTTAAAATCCAATGTACCAAATTTCTAGGTTACCTTCAAAATTCCCAGATTTCCTTAATTTCTCATATCTAATCCATGAAATGATCTTATATTTAACTCAAAAACGTGAAGAAATTACTTACCTTATGATCCTTGACGAAAATCTCTCCTTGGAGCTCCTTAAACTCGCCCATACCAAATGAAAACTGGAGAAGAAATGACATGATTCTCGTTTAAAAACATTTTGCCCAGGCCTCATTTCCGCACCTGCGGTCGTAGGTGCGCCCAAACTCTCACACCTGCGGCCTCCTCAGCTCCAGCCCAAAACTCGCACCTGCGGCCAAAGCCTCGCAGGTGCGGTCACACCAGATGACAGCAAACTTCAGCTTTCTTAAGCTTCAAATATTGATCTGTTAACCACCCGGAATCAACGCGAGGCCCCCGGGACCCCGTCCAATTACACCAACATGTCCCAAAACATGACACGGACTTGCTCGAGGCTTCAAATCACATCAAACAACATCGAAATAACGAATTGCTCTCCAATCCAAATCTTTAAGAACTTAGAATTTCAAACTTCTACATCTGACGCCGAAACCCATCAAATCACATCCGATTGATCCCAAATTTTGCACACAAGTCATATTCGACATTACGAACCCGCTCCAACTTTCGGAATCGCATTCCGACCCTGATATCTAAATCTCCACTTCCATTCGGATTCTTCAAAAACTTTAGCCAAATGACTTCAAACTGACCTCCGGACATTCGAATTCACTTCCGATCGCGCTCCCAACTCCCGAATTACCATATGAAGCTATTCCCAGACTCGGAATCCCAACGGACATCATTATCTCTAAAATGCGCTTCAAGCCAAATTTAGGAAATTCCTTCAAAAATGCTGACTTCCATAATATACGCCAAAACGCTCTCGGGTTATCCAAAACCCAATACGAACATACGCCTAAGTCTGAAATTATCATACGAACCTGCTGGAAGCTTCAGATCCTAATTCCGAGGTCATTTACTTCAAATCCCAGTCTTAGTCGATTCTTCCAATTTTAGGCTTCTGAAATTAAAACTTTTCTTTTAATTTAACTCCGAACTTCCTGAATTTCAACTCCGACCATACGCACAAGTCATAATACCTAAAATGAAGTTGTTCATGACTCCCAACCGCTGAACGACGCGCTAGAGCTCAAAACGACTGGTCGGGTCGTTACATTCTCCCTCACTTAAATAGTCGTTCGTCGTCGAACGTGCCAAGAACTTCTCTTGAGTTATTTGAAATCATTGTTTAACACCTCGTGCACTTGCCCGTGCTGCCACAACCCAGTTGGGCACATAAGATTGATCAAACCTGAAGATATCCTCCTTTATCTATACAGTAAGCTCAGAACCCATTATTTTAACACTGGAAATTCTCTGCCATGCCTGTTTATAATATATGAACACAATATCAACTACTCACATGAGGCACCAGAACACAACTGTGTACCTTTGCTGAATCAGCACCATACACCACATAATCCATCATCTGACCATAGTGACGCTCCCTGAACTTTAATAGCCAGAATTCTACGAATTTGATGCTCTCAATGCACCTTATAAGATACATACATACATTCTTCTATAATGCTGACGATACCACCACAACGGAAGAGATGTGCAGAAATTCCTAACCAACTGCAGAGTTTACCAAACGTTGAAATCTTTTCTCTCGACTTAGATCATCATCTCATTCCGAACCAAATACTGGGATTTGTCCTCTACCATACTTCACAAAATCCCATCGCACTGATCTCTGATTCAAATAGTCTCGTCTCACCCAATATGAGCTGCTAAGATAACCAACCACCCCATACATGACCAATAGTCTCACACGATGCCACAATGCGCCAATAGGCCACAATTGGAATATGACACATAAGGAAATGACTCAGGAAGGGACTACTCAACTCACGCAACAAATATGAACTTTCCTCAGAAAATAGGAAGTAAAACACAAGAAAATAATTATAGGAACCTTCCTCACATCACACTGTTGCGGCGTGCAACCTGATCCAAATAACATACCCGTGGAGGCGTGCCACCCGATCCCATCATAAAATTTACATAAGGAAATATACATGGAGCTGAATTACTCACTATTACAAATTACTGAATACCGATCACAAGCACGCTAAGTGGATAATACCATTCTGGGGAGACTGATAGAGCCATATGCTATAAAACTCAAGCACAACTGAGGTGCGATATATAATCTGAATTCCAAGAACAATCCTGCTCACATAACCTCATTACTACGCAGAATCTCAACACATAAGAAATTATCAAGTCATTTCACAACTCACACGACACAATCAAAATAACACATGAATTTGACGAAGACGGAACAACATCTGATATTCCAACACCCCTTATATGTGGAGCGCTATACTGAAATGAACACATCTGACTCGCATGAAGCCCACAATCTTGGTTAAATCCATTCACACACTTCAAGTCGATTTCGCTCACACTGCACTAGGCTGATAGCCTTACCCAGGTCCATAATAACCCTCCTCTTCTCATAATACGCAAGAACAACCATCATATCCGGGACAACCACCCCCGTAAATCTGTAATAGAGTTGTACTCAACACCTTACATGCATAAATTCTCAAACAAGCAATATTACATCTCTTCATACTTAGTTTGAATCTTCGATCCATAAAGCGACTACATGTCACACTTATACAATCTTCCCGTGGTCACGCTCCCACGACCTTCCACGAGGTAACAAGTTTGCACCTCCATACCACCGACCACACAAATGCTGCAAAACACACCAAGAACCCACGATCAGGGTACAAGGCCTCTTTCACCGAACATCGATCTCAGGTAACACTGAAGACAACATCAGGTCATTCTAAACATTCAAATCCCTTGTTCTTGCTCCTCCGAGCTCATGACATCCTTGTTAACGCCGAACCGCAATCCGATTCTTACTTCCAGCTCCACACTGACTACTGCACCCAACATGCCGATATGGAATAGCATAGAAATCCCATCATACTTCCTGAACCACTAATAGGGCGAACACTTCATCATATAAAAACCTTTTACTTACCTCAATTCGAGAGGACGATGACAATACTCAAGTGAATTCTCACAAATCACAATACATGCAAATCCTTAAGTAGTGGTCTGAACCACCATAAACCTTTAGGGATCCGCCTACACCTGACAGGCCATATCACGTGAATGCTTCCAAATGAAATCTCTTACGACGGCCGACAAGACCCACACACATCTGCACAAACCATACACATACCCAATCACACCGAAGAAACTGATCGCTGCCGTACATGTGCCATTTCAGCCATGGCTAACCAATCAATCCTCTTTTAATCATCTTAATTGACTTAGAGATATTAGTGACTTCCTTAAACTCATAGCAAACTCAACCCTCACTCATCCCGAGTGACCTTGATTCACGAGACCATGCTGCCTAAATCCCGCAAACCGTCTCATACCCTCCTAGTAAACTTTCTACAACCCGGAGTTTATTTCTCTCACTCCTCCAATACTATCCTGCATGCTGAAAATAACATAGAACACTCCAAACATTTTCCCTTTCTCAGAAATTACGCTGCAAAAGCTTGATTCTTAATCATGTTACTGCTCGAAACCCTTAAACACTGCATTCTCTAACTTTCGAATTTACTAGGACCGCTGCTGAGAGTCACCCACTATGACTGGCCCTGAATACAATCAACTCCAAGGCTCTCCTAGCACATGAACATGCTCTCAATGAAGTACGCGATTGAGTCACTACCCTTACAACTCGCCTATGCCTTAAGCATAAATTCTGAACCTTTCAAAGCCTAACCCTGGTCCAACAGGGCCAACTTTTGCACGCATGTATCAAATCCCACGCACGATCACCCTTTTACTCCTTTCCCTTGGTTGTAACAACTTGCTAATACGCCGACAATCTGCAACCCCATGAGAACACAATCCTACAACCCAACTGCAGGTGGTGGAACTCCCCCACTTAGCCCGAAACTACACCCTTGCACCACTCTAGACCCTGCTGAGATCCTTTCTCCTTTGTTGACATGACCTTGCTCAACCGACCCATCACATTCTTCTAACTTCTCATGTTAGCATCCCCTAAATACTCAAATTCTCTAGCACCATTCACACATTCTGCCTCCTACCAAATAGCCACCATAATCCCTCGCAGAACTTGCCAACCATACAACCGCTAACCTACTCACAGGAGATAACCCACCGGTGGAAGTCACCAACTGACACCTTCCGACAACGCTGCACTGCACACCCTCTACAACATCAATATCCCATCCTAAGCATGTTCTCATTCACCAACTTTATCAGTCCGTCCGCTCTTCATGGACATCTACTAAATGCACTACGATATCCTAGAATTCATTGCCACAGTTCATCCTTCTTCATTCCTGATAACTCATCTCTGTTGTATCCAACCTTCCGTCGAAATAACCAACATTTCAGTTTAAGCTCGTGGACCTAATCCCTGTCCACTACAATTCTCAAATCACTCCAAACGTTTCCTAAAGATAGGCAAATGTCTTACCACTGAACTCATATGCTACGCGGCCACTCTCCCACTTTGGTTAAACTCATTCCTTCCAGCACTACCTAACTTCCTTCTCTTATGCCCGGCCCCTTTTATAATTTTAGCCGCCGCCTAACACTTCTCACTTGACTTCCTTCATCGCATGCTTCTCAGTTGCGGCCTCAATTCTATATCATTCTATACAACACCTAAACTAGCAGATTACCATAACTTTGAATCCCCGAAATTCATCTTCCTCGAGCTACTTTAATTAGAAATGCTCATTCAATACTTTGACCACCGCACACCACGGTCTATGACAGCCGCTTCTTCAATACTATTTAACCACACTCTGACCCAATGCAATCAAAGAAACCATAGCACCGACGAGCTTATCACATTCCATTCAATTAATGACGACGATATCACAACACAGATGAATATTCCACCTCATTGAATACACCAAGTCTTACTACTTTATCAATCCGAACCGGACCATTCATAGTCCAAATGCCTTTCCGTTGCCGGAACTAAAATACTGAAATCTCGAAATCACGCCTTGAGAAGACCTCCCTTCAAACCATTAATCACCCCAACAAATGGGCAAGCATTCTATATTCTCCCCCATATCGCGCGATAACCAATCGTAAACATCACCACTACCTGAGCATAGCCTCAAGGCTCTAAGAAACACGGCTACTGAGTTGAAACAACATATTACCCTTCTGCAGGGTGACAACAACAACCCAATCAATTACGTACGGAAAACATCACGCACCATATCGGTAGAACCATTACATTTCCTCAAATTCCCGATTCGTAACAAGCACTTCGCGACATATAAGATTGAGTAGGAAGAAACATAGGCATAAGCCTCAGAGGAATCAAATCGCACGATGAGGAATCAAGAAGGGAAGTACTCCTAACAGCCCTGTAGCCTCTTGAAGATACGTGCAGACGTCTCCGTATCGATCCGCAAGACTCTACTAGACTTGCTCATGACTCGCAAAACCTAGGGGAACCTAGAGCTCTGATACCATGTTGTCACGACCCAAAATCTATTAAGGTCGTGATGGCGCCGGACACCACTGTCAGGCAAACCAATCATCTAATAGTTGAGTTAAATTCTTGTTTCAACATTTTCGAAATCATTTCCTTCCTCTTTAACACGAAACAATTAAATAAAGTCCATTAGGTGAAAATTAACAGTCCAATATTTCCATTTTTAATAAGATACACCCCAAACATAACCCAGAACCCGGCGTCACAAGTACATGAGCAATTTCTAAGAATTTATACAAATATACAAGCTTGTCCGAGATACAAATTAGACAAGGACTTTAAAATAAAGTACAAGTACATATGAGGAAGCTTTGCCGGCTGCGGGTCGTCTCCGGATGATGCAGCTCGTCTAAGTCTCCAAGTCAGCCATATTGGTATGAAGGTACCTGTGCAACAAAATGCACAACAAGTGTAGCATGAGGACGAAAACAATGTGTACTCAGTAAGTATCCCGCCTAACCTCATAGAGGTAGTGACGAGAGGTCGACTTGACACTCACTAGGGTCCAACAATGTAATTTAACAATATATGACAGCAGCAAAAGGCACACGAGGTTAATAAAATCAGTAAACTAAAAAACAATAACTGCAATTCAATAAAACACTGGGAGTAAATAAATAATTTCTACTTCATTTTCCCCCCAATATCTGTCAAGTCATTTTACATGAAATCATTTAACAATTTACGTCCTTAAGACAATTTAAAAATTCAAGTCATGAGTGGTATATCATATGTATATATATGCATAGGAAACGCCGAGGGTCGTTCGTCCCGAACCAACAATAAAAGTAAAATGTGCACTGCCGAGGGTCGAACGGCCTGAACCATAACTGCACCTTTGCCATAAAATAATCATATCTATGCACTGCCGAGGGTCGAACGGCTTGAACCATAAGTGCATCTTTCAATCCTTCGTGGCATACGGCACGCTCCCATGAGAGTGGGGGGGGATAACACTCCGCTCGCGGAATGTAAATTGCGAAGCGGTCACATGCACGTACAACATTTTTCTTAAATTACTTTCAATAAACAATTCCTTTAACTTACCAATTTTTGTGATCTCAGGGAAAACCGAAGTTTCATATAACATAAACTCATAAAGCACATAATTCATTTCTAGAAAGAACACAAAGCATGATGTGGGTCCTAGACTACCCGGACATGGCATAATAGTAGCTACGCACGGACTCCCGTCACCTCGTGCGTACGTAGCCCTCGCAAACGATAGAATATATTCATTTAGTTCACCTGTGGGGACAATTCCCCCTCACAAAGTTAGAAAGGAGACTTACCTCGCTCCGAAACTTCATAACCGGCTTCCAAGCCCTTCCGACGACTCCAATGGATGAACAACGCCCCAAAAATACCAATTAACGGGCAAAGCAATGAAAATTCACTCTAATGCTTGTAACGAATTCAAATTATATAATTTCCCAACGCTCAATGAATTGACCAAAATTCCCTCGGGACCACGTGCCCGGATATCGAAATTCCTCGAAGATAAACTCTACCCATAGCTTTACTAGTTCAAATATACAATTTACTCAAATTTTCATGCTCAATTTGTGGTTAAAATCCAATTTACCAAATTTCTAGGTTTTCTTCAAAATTCCCAAATTTCCTTAATTTCTCATATCTAATCCGTGAAATGATCTTGTATTTAACTCAAAAACGTGAAGAAATTACTTACCTTATGATCCTTGACGAAAATCTCTCCTTGAAGCTCCTTAAACTCGCCCATACCAAATGCAAATTAGAGAAGAAATGACATGATTCTCGTTTTAAAACATTGCCTAATTCCGCACCTGCGGTCGCAGGTGCGGCCAAACTCTCGCACCTGCGGCCTCCTCAGCTCCAGCCCAAAACTCGCACCTGCGTCTCCCAAAGTCGCACCTGCAATTCCTCACATGTGGCAAAAGCCTCGCAGGTACGGTCACACCAGATGACAACAAACTTCAGCTTTCATAAACTTCAAATATTGATCTGTTAACCACCCAGAATCCACCCGAGGCCCCCAGGACCCCGTCCAATTACACCAACTTGTCCCAAAACATGACACGGACTTGCTCGAGGCCTCAAATCATATCAAACAACATCGAAACGACGAATCACTCTCCAATCCAAATCTTTAAGAACTTAGAATTTCAAACTTCTACATCCGACGTCGAAACCCATCAAATGACATCCAATTGACCCCAAATTTTGCACACAAGTCATATTCGACATTACAGACATGTTCCAACTTTTGGAATCACATTCATACCCCGATATCAAAATCTCCACTTCCGGTCGAATTTTTCAAAAACCTTCAAATTTCTATCTTTAGCCAAATGACTTCAAACTGACCTCCGGACATCCGAATTCACTTCCGATCACGCTCCCAACTCCCGAATCACCATATGAAGCTATTACCAGACTAGGAATCCCAATCGCACATCAATATCTCTTAAATGCACTTCAAACCAAATTTAGGAAATTCTTTCAAAAATGCTGACTTCCACAATATACGCTGAAACGCTCTCGGGTTATCCAAAACCCGATCCGAACATACGCCCAAGTCCAAAATCATCATACAAACCTGCTGGAACCTTCAGATCCTGATTCCGAGGTCGTTTACTCCAAATCTTAGTCTTAGTCAATTCTTCCAACTTTAGGCTTCTGAAATGAAAACGTTTCTTTTAATTTAACTCTGAACTTCCTGAATTTCAACTACGACCATACGCACAAGTCATAATACCTGAAATGAAGATGTTCATGACACCCAACCGCTGAACGGCGCGCTAGATTTCAAAACTACCGGTCGGGTCGTTACAATGTAGCAGCTCCTACATTTGGCTAGTTCATGGATACCATTGAGATATCTGATGATCTTGCAGCTGCCCCTAGGACTTCCACAACTATCACACCACTGGAGCAGGGGCCTCTTACTCTTATGTACATTTCTAGGCAGGTCTATGGTGTGGAGACACAGGTATGCCAGCTTGTAGCTGGCCTCCCTTCTGCACCACCCGGAGAGGGTACTTCTGCAGGTTCAGCTAGCCAGGCAAGGCTCCCGACTGTATCCGACCTTTCCAAGGAGAAGCAGGCCATCAAAGCCAAGCTGTGAAAGATTGAAAGGAGGCAGCGAAGCAGAAGGAATATGAAAAGAAGAAGAGCAAATTCCTCACCAAAATCATGAGCACGTTGAGGAAATTAGTTGGCCCGGACGAGGCTGAGGATGAGGATTTCGATCTTGCACCTCCCAGCTCTTCCAGTGATGAGTGATGACATTCAGGGAGCACCCCCTTCATTTTCTTCTTATCTTGCATAGTTGCATTGGGGACAATGCAATATTTTCGGTTGGGGGTGGCTCTTATATGATTGTGTGGAACATTGAAATTTTTGTTTTTGGATTGATTGTGAACTTGTGTGGGTTGGTGGATTTTTTTAGTTTATTAATGATATTTTGTTAAGTTAATATTTTCTCGTTCTTTTTATAGTTTTCTTGTTTTGGTTTTTATTTTTGTTTATATATAGTAGCATTAATGAAATTCCTTGGTTTTTCTTTCTACCACGGTTCTTTTCCAAGGAAATTATTTTCGTTGAACCGGGTGAATTTTCCCTATGATGGATAGGGTGACAACTTTCTTAAGGGATTAGTCTTGTTTAGTTTTTTTTAGAAAGTAAATAATTTTTTTAAGCAGATAGTTTAGTAGCTAGTTGTGAATAGATTGGTTTTTGGGGTGTGGTCTTGTTCCCATAAGCCAACATGTGACTTGTTTGGTACAAATATATTTTAAACCTTGGCATATGAGTCTTTAATATAAAAATAAAAATAACATATATGTATATATATGCAATATAAAAAAATGAATGATTAAGAGTAATGTCCTTGTTGTGATTTTTAGATTCTAACTTTGGCTCTTTGATTCACTAAATAGCCTCTTAGGCTACATATGACTTCCTTGAGTTTCATTAGTTTCAATTGGATATTGGATTGTATTCCATTTGAGTTTTCATGTGCCATGTGTGGTGAGCTTTAGTTGTAAAATTCTTTTGCATCATTTGTAGTCTAGAACTTGCCCGGAATGTGCTTCAAGGCGAAATCTTAGACTAACTTGGTTTAAAAAGATGATATTAGGCCTTCCTTGGACCATTTTTGTGCCTAAATTTCCTACCCATAAATATTTTCCCTAGTCAACCCTTTTGAGCTTTTTAACTTTTTCTTTGGCAACCATGTTACAAGCTTCTTATTGATTTTCTTGTAAGAACCATACCTCCCTAAGTAATTTCAAGTATGAATATAGAATAAAAGCCTAAGTTTGGGGTGGAAGTTGAAAAAGTTGTGATATGGAGGCTTCTTAAAAAGTGAAAAGTGTTATAAAAAAAATGGAAGAAAGTTTGATTAAAAGGAAGACTAGGTGTTTAAAAAAAAGGGTGGAAAAGATTCTTGAAGGAAGTGGACTTTGATGTGTGAAAAAGTATAGTGTTCAGGGAGGTTTTGAGTCACTTTTACCAAATTGTGCCCTACCTTTATTAAAAGCCTAAACTACAACCCTTTAAGTCATAATTGATTTTGAACCAAGTATGTCTACATTAGTGGAGAAATACATGAAGGGCAAGCCTAAGGTACTACTTGTGTGCATTTGAATACCTTTGTGTGAGAGAGAGTTAAGTCTTCTATTTGACACCCCTTCTATGTTTTGAATTGCAATTTGCGAGTTTGGGATTCTCTCTTAAAGTGTGAGGGCACATGAGACTTGAGTTGTGAATTTAATCCCATTTTCAATTGGGAGGAATGAGCGAGGGAAGAAAATAGTGATAGAGAGGCAAATTTTGAATGTTTAGTGTCATGCTTGGTTGTTACTTTGATTAATGTGGTCTTTTGAAAATGAAACAAAAATGAGCAAAAATTTAGTGATTTATATGCCTTGGATTAATTGTTGGTACCAACCAAAGTCATTAGATTGAGCTTGAATTGACCCTTTTTGACTTGAAATGATACTTGGTATGCCATGGAGTTTATATGATGATTTGCATAAATGTGTTCTTAGTTTTGAATTGCTTGAGGACAAGCAATAGTTTAAGTTTGGGGGTTTGATGAATTGGTATTTTACCAACTTATCTCCTCTCAATATTTAAACTTTGGTATAATTTTGATAGAAAACTAGGGCAATTTCTAAGGGTTATTGGCAACTTTCAGATATCATGTGATTTGGAGAAAAAATGGAAGAAACCAAGTCAAAGTGGGCAAAAATGATGAAAAATGACTGAAGCTAAATACTCTTCGCGATCGCAAGGTTTGGACCGCGATCGCAATGTTGTTTACGCGATAGCGGAGAAGGAATTGGTCACAACCCCTGAAGTGTTCTACGCGATCGCAAAGGGTAGTCACGCGATCGCGGAAGATAGAGACAAGACTCTACGTGATCGCAAGTGTTGTCACGTGATCGCAGAGCTACAAAACCTGAGCTTACGCGATCGCAAACTGAGCTCCGCGATCGCGAAGCATAAAATCTGGGCGAAAAATTGGGCAGTCTTGTAATTTCACCCTATCTTCCCCAAACCATTTTTATACACGACTTGGCAGATGTTTTGGCATATCTTTGGCATTGTAAAATATATTTTGAGTAGAGAAGAAGAGAGAAAATATATTGTGGAAGCTAGGGTTTGCACACACACTTGGGATTTGAAGATATCAACCTTGTGGTTAAGAATTTCTTACCCATTTATGTTTGTTTCTTCATTTCCTTGATTTGTATTGTATATTTAAGTGTGTAGTATTTATTTCCAACACTTGAATCTTGTTTATGAAAATTTACATATTTAAAGTGTGGATTAAATACCTTGTTGTGCTTATGTATTGAATGATTTTTATGTCTCTATGAAGTGAGTTATTGTTTCTTTAATTATTCTTGTTCTTTAATATTTTCAAAGGGATTAGTTAACCCTAGGACTTGCCCATTAACTCTGAATTAATTTTGGAAAAGATAATTTGGGGTTGGGAAAGATTAATTAACAAGAACTTGAGGCTTTGATCCTCATTTTATAGATTCTACCTAGGGATAGGATTGAACTACTTGTAGCCATATCCGGGTGTGCTTAATCTCTTAATTGGGTTAGGAATAATTCAATTAGGAAGTCTTATTAATCTTTGGAAAAAACTAATTAAGAATTATTATCCGTGGCTAATTAACATAAACTCGCTCATATTTGTAAAATCGTGAAATACATTGGATCGTTACTTGAGTGTAATTCCCAAAGCATCCATACTTATTGCCATTGATCATTTTACTTGCTTTCTAGGTTAGTTTATATTTTCGCATTTAGTTATAAATAATTTTCGAAACCAAAATCTATTTGTTTGGCATTGCGTGATAAGTGATAATTCTCTTACATTCCTAATCGCTTCCATATTGTTCTCTGTGGGATTCGACCCCAACCTTGTTGGGTTACTATATTTGACATCGATGGCTTACACTATTTTAAGGTGTAATTTGAGCGTATTAAACACTCGGTGCACCTTCTGAAATGTACGCTCTCCTCAGGCAATACCAAGTAGTAATAGCATGCATCTAGTCATTTGACACCGCCCATAATGTTTAAGAATTCATGCCCTTCCTTTCAAATCTAAATCGTGACCTTGCACACGCAAATCTTAATCCCACACATACATCGCATCCATTATGACATCATGTGAAAAGTATGAGAATATCATAATCAACTCGAGTCACAAGCATACTATATTCTCGATTAGCCAGGAACCTTCTATTTGATCTCATCCAAGACAAAATCATAACACGTAACATGCTCCTCACGCCAGCAAGAAATATACACCTCGAACTGTGGTAGAAACCATTGAGAACACTTTGAAATCCATTCTCACATGACCCAGCTATCTGAATCGAATCCCTCCAACACGACCAGGTCACACAGGTCGCCAAAACCCAAGAGCATTGCTACAAAACACATGTAGAGACCCACCACATCGTAAGAACCAAAGGACTGATCATAACCATTACGTGTTAATTTAACCTACTACCAGGTTGTCCCATACCTCTTAGTTCCTTACGAATTACCCTCAAGGTGACACTTCTCCTTGCCAGAACACCATGATCCTTAACCAAAACTCACCCCACGATATCCTAGAATAAAATCACACTGACCTAAGGCACATAAGTCGTTGTATTCCCTCTTAAGCACCCCAAAAGTACCACAACTGAGACACACACTCCGAAAATACCTTATGTGATGTGATGACCCAAAAGGTCATCTTATGTAATTTAAGCTATATCTGTGTTCCGAGGCTCTGAGATCCTCCATTAGTCTCACCTCGATATGCGTGCGCAGCCCGGGCGTGTAGCCGGGAAGCTATTATGTGAAAACTTGATAAAAAAAATGAGTTTTGATAATTAATAAATGAATATAGTTGACTTTGGTCAACATTTCTGGTAAACAGACCCGGACCCGTGATTCGACGGTCCCGGAGGGTCCGTAGGAAAATATGGGACTTGGGCATATGCTCGGAATCGAATTCCGAGGTCCCAAGCCCGAGAAATGAATTTTTAAAGAAAATTGTTTTCTGAAAATAATAAAGGATTTTGAAAATGAATAATTATGTGAAAACCGTGTTACCGGGTCCGTATTGTGGTTCCGGAGCCCGGAACAGGTTTATTATATGTTATTTGTCTTATTCGTAAAATTTGGTGTAAAACGGGCGTGAATTGAGCGGTTTCGGATTAAAAATGAGACTTTGAGGTTTTAAAGAGATTGAAATGTGGCTTGGAAAGTGGTGTTATGTTCCCGAGGTCCGAATGAGATTCCGAGACCGGGAATAGTTCCGTGATGTCATTTATAACTTGTCTGTAAAGTTTGAAGTCGTTCCGAGCAGTTTAGGCCGGTTCGACGTATTGAAGTGAATTCTAGAATTTTGAAGTTCTTAAGATTGATTAAATAAGTTTCGGGGTTTGATTTTCGAGTTCCGCTGTTGTTTTTCGTGTTCCGAAATTTCGAGCGAGTCCGCTTAGTGATTTAGGACATGTTGGTATATTTGGACGTGGGCTAGGGTGGGGCCAGGTGCCTCACGAACCCGCGCGAGGCCAAAAAACCAGCTGAAACCACTGCTGGTGCACAACAGCTGGTGTGACCGCAGGTGCGGTTGCCCAGTCGCAGGTGCGGGACCGCCCCTGCGGTCCCAGCCTCGCAGGCGCGATCTCCAGTCCTTTGCCCAGAGTCCGCAGGTGCGAGGCTCAGCCCGCAGGCACGAGACCGCAGGCGCGGTCCAGGCCATCGCAGGTGCGAGTTTTCCCGCAGGAGCGACCAAAACTCCGCAGGAGCGGGCTCCGCAGGGGCGGATTCTTTTCCGCAGGTGCGGCCCCTTCTGGGCTGGCCCAAATCCGTAGGTGCGATTATTTTTCCGCACCTGCGATACCGCAGGTGCGAGCCTCTTTCCGCAGGTGCGAAAATCGCCTAGTTAATTCTAAATTCTTAAGTCCAAAACAGAACACTTGCACGG
>ML260451.1:3339-20308 GCA_005239495.1 Nicotiana undulata | reverse complement strand
TCAAAGTTCTTAGGCTTGAATCCGATGTAAATTGAGTGTTTTGATGTTAGTTTTGGTGTTTTGGGAGTGGAACTAAGTTTGAATGATGTTATGGGTTATGTTGGTAAATTTGGTTGGGGTCCCGAGGGGCTCGGGATTAATTTCGGATGGTTAACGGGAAGTTTGGAACTTGAAACATGCAACTTCAGCTGCTAGTGCTGGTGTAACCGCACCTGCGGAAGTTTGACCGCAGGTGCGGGCTCGCAGGTGCGGATAGGGTCACATGTGCGGAGGCCGAGTTTTTGGGGATTCTCCGCAGGTGTGGACCGTAGGTGCGCTTAAGTGGCCGCAGGTGCGGAACCACTGTTCAGAAAATATAAAAATAAACCCTCCGCGACTTAAACCCTTTTTACACCATTTTTGTACGGACAAAGAGCTCTTGAGGCGATTTTTGAAGAGAGAAATCCTTGTTCTTCATAGAGGTAAGTGTTTTGATCATTAAAACTCGATTATGGATGATTATAGGCATAAAACCAGTGTAAATTCATGAAAAATCAGTAGAAAAATTGGGTTTTAGGGCTTGAGATTATGAGACCTTTAGGGGTCGATTTGAGGGGTCAAACGGACTCCTAATTTGATGTTCTTTATATGTACGGACTCGTGAGAGGACTAAGAACACTTCTGTATAAAAATTTCTGAGTTTCGGGATGCGGGCATGGGGGTCGGGTTTTGACCGGTTTCGGATTTTTGGGTTAAATTTGATATCTTTCGATTGGAAATTGTTCCTTAAGCACATATTGATGATAAAAATCTGAACTTGGTAGATTTGGAGACTTCGGAGGTTGACTCGAGAGGCAAGCGTGTTGTGGAATAGTTCCGGCTAATTTTGAGGTAAGTAATGTCTTTAAATCCTGTCCTGAGGGTATGAAACCCCGGACTATGCACCCTTTCACGGGTTTTGAAATGCAAAGGTTGAAACTTTGGAGATATATTCCTTACTTAGGCGACTATTGAGTTACGCAACGGCTTTTTAAAGCTTATTTCCAATAGTACTATATATACTTGATATGATTTGGGTTGTAAGCCATGTATGGGGCCTGGTGCCAACTTGTTTACCCCTTGGGAGTTGTGTTTACTATATTTTCCTCACTGATACTTTATGATTTTACACTCAGTCTTTTCCTGTGAAATTGTTTTGACACTCAGAGTATTTTGATACTAATTCTTGAAAATGAAACACTATTTTTGGGTCGAGAACCCGGTATATTTATGGCCTGAAGGGCAAATTGAGAGTGTCTGACTGAGTGAGGCTGTTGGCCTATATTGTAAGGATGTTATGATATGAGTGAGGCTGCTGGCCTATATTGTGAGGATGATATGATATGAGTGAGGCTGCGGGCCTATATTGTGTGTGATTTATGCCATGTTGTGGCTTATTATAGCGCTTGGGCTGTAGGAGCCCCTCCGGAGTCTGTAACACACCCCCAGTGAGCGCCGATACCGATTGAGTGATGCCCGCTGGGCTTATGATGAGTGATTGTGAGGTTTCCTGATGGGCAGAGTGATTGTGAGGTTGCCTGATGGGCAAAGTGATTGTGAGGTTGCCTGATGGGCAGAGTGATTGTGAGGTTTCCTGATGGGCAGAGTGATTGTGAGGTTGCCTGATGGAATAATACTGAAAGATATTGTTACGAGAAATGATTATGGCCCAAGGGGCAGATTTATGATGATTTTATTAAATTTTCAAACTATGATTTACTTCGTTTTCAAACTGGGTTTTACTGAGAATTTTACTGAGATATTCTGACATTCCACTTGATTCAAAGGATTTTTGGAAACTGATTTCGAACTTATTATTTGATGACTACTATATGGTGACTTGGGGTTTTCCTGATTTTGTGGAATTGTGTATATGTACTGTGTGTTTTATAATTCTTTGACTGTGATTTATTTTCATTACTACTGAGTTGGCGTACTCATAAAGACTCCCTGTGACTCTGTGCACAGATTCAGGTACCAATTTGGAGCAGTAGCTGCCTTGTTCGCTAGCAGCAGTCACGCGATTTCGAGGTAGCTGTCCAACGTCCGCAACTTCTCCACTTCCCTTCCTTATTTAGCTTCTCCACTAAACTGTAACGACCCGGTCTGTCGTTACGTAAAACCTGCATTATAATTATTGTTATTGACTTGTTATAAATTGGTTATACTGTATTTGATGTACTAGAGTTGATAGGCTTGAAATCGAATGGTTGTAGTGAGAGTTCAGTTAATTAGCCTTTAAAAATAGCCTTAAAATGGGAAAAGTCAACTAAGCGATGACTTATTGGTAAACGACCTTGGAATGCGGATTTTATGGCTCGGATAGCTTCGTTAGGTGATTTGGGACTTAGGAGTATGTTCAGAATAATTTTGTTATGACCGGTGTAGAATTAGGCTTGAATTGGCGAAAGTTAGTTTTTGGTGATTTTCGGTCGGCAGTGGAAAATAGTCTATCGGGGTCGGAATGGAATTCCGACAGTTGGAGCAGGTTCAGAATGTCATTTTGGACTTGTCTGCAAAATTTCAGGTCAATCGTAGTTGATTTGGATAGTTTCGGCATCATTGGTGGATTTTAGAAATATCAAAGTTCTTAGGCTTCAATCCGATGTGAATTTGGTTCTTTGATGTTAGTTTTGGTGTTTTGAGAGTGAAACTAAGTTTGAATGATCATATGTGATGTGTTGGTATATTTTGTTGGGGTCCCGAGGGGCTCGGGATTGATTTCGGGTGATTAAACGACCCATTTGGACTCAAGAACATAGGTGGTTTTTCTAGTGTTTTTGCACAGGGAATTAACCCTATGCGTTCGCGGAAGGGGGCCCGCGTTCGCATAGGGGAAATGGGAGCTGGAGGATTTTTGTGCTGTGCGTTCGCGACGGTCCAGGTGCGAACGCGGAGAAGAGGAGAAAGGTGCATCGCGAACACGGAGAGACTAGAGCGTTCGCATAGGGTTCAAGTCACCTGGGGGACCCCAAGCCGTTGGTCAGTGCGAACGCGGACCTGGGGTGCGATCGCGAAGGGTCGTCTGGGCAAGGAAGTGCGATCATGAAGGGCAAGGAACAACAGTCAACGCAAACGCGGCCCGTTGACCGCGATCGCGAAGAACAAATTACTGGTCAGTTAAATAAAAGCCCCTCCGTGACTTAAACCTTATTTTTCACCATTGTTGTACGGAAAAGAGCTCTTGGGGGCGATTTTGAAGAGGTAAATCCTTGTTCTTCATAGAGGTAAGTGTTTTGGTCAATAAAACTCAATTTTGGATGATTATAGAACATAAAACCAGTGTAAATTCATGGAAAATCAGTAGAAAAATTTGGTTTTAGGGCTTGAGATTATGAGACCTTTAGGGGTCGATTTGAGGGGTAAAACGAACTCCAATTTTGGTGTTCTTTATATGTACGAACTCATGAGAGGACGAAGAACATTTTGGTATAAAAATTTCTGAGTTTCGGGATGCGGGCCCGGGGGTCGGGTTTTGACCGGTTTTGGATTTTTGAGTTAAATTCGATATTTTTCAATTGGAAATTATTCCTTAAGCACATATTGATGATAAAAATATGAACTTGGTAGATTTGGAGCCTTCAGAGGTTGATTCGAGAGGCAAGCGTGTTGTGGAATAATTTTTGGCTAGTTTTGAGGTAAGTAATGTCTTTAAATCCTGTCCTGAGGGTATGAAACCCCGGACTATGCACCCTTTCACGGGTTTTGAAATGTAAAGGTTAGAACTTTGGGATTATCTTCCCTATTTAGGAAACTATTGAGTTGCGAAACGGCTTTTTTAAAGCTTATTTCCAATAGTACTATATATACTTGATATGATTTGGGTTGTAAGCCGTGTTTGGGGCCTAGTGCCGATCTAATTTCTCCTTGAGGGTTGTGTTTACTACATTTTCCTCACTGATATGCTATGATTTTACACTCAGTCTTTTCCTGATAAATTGTTTTGACACTTAGAGTATTTTGATACTGCTTATTGAAAAATGAAACATTATTTTGGGTCGAGAACCTGGTATGTTTATGGCCTAAGGGCAAATTGAGAGTGTCTGACTGAGTGAGGCTTTCAGGCCTATATTGTGAGGAGGCTTTCAGGCCTATATTGTGAGGAGGCTTTCAGGCCTTATGAAAGAGGTGAGGAGGCTTTCAGGCCTCAGAAGTGTGGTGAGGAGGCTTTCAGGCCTCAGGAGAGTGGTGAAGAGGCTTTCAGGCCTTACGTTATTATTGCGCTTGGGCTGTAGGAGCCCCTCTGGAGTCTGTACACACCCTCAGTGAGCGTCGGTACTGATTGAGTGATGATGATTACCCGCGGGGCTGATACTGAGTGATGATTGATACTGAGTGATTGAGAGAATGCCTGAGGGGCAACTGTTACGAGAAATGATTTTGGCCCGAGGGGCATATTTATGATGATTTTACTATGTTTTCGAACTATGATTTACTTCGTTTTCAAACTGGTTTTCTTGAGGATTTTACTGAGATATACTGATGTTGCACTTGTTTTCAAGGGATTTCTGGAAACTGATTTCGAACTTATTATTTGATGAATACTACATGCTGACTTGGTATTTTACTATTTTGTAGAATTGTGTATCTGTACTGTGTATTTTATAATTCTCAGACTGTGATTTATTTTTATTACTACTGAGTTGGCGTACTCATAAAGACTCCCTGTGCCTCTGTGCACAAATTCAGGTACCGATTTGGAGCAGTAGCTGTCTTGTTCGTTAGCAGCAGTTCACAGGATTTCGAGGTAGCTGTCCAGCGTCCACAACTTCTCCATTCCCTTCCTTATTTAGTTTTAGCATTTGATTCAGAGACATATATTGTAGTTTTAGCAGAGTTAGATTTATGTATTCTTAGATGCTCATGACTATTGACTCCAGTTCTTGGGAGGTTTGGTTAGGCGAATATGGGAATGCTAAGACTGATTTATATTATTTAATGCTATGGTTGCATGCTTATTATTGAATTGTGAACTCGTATAATTGAACAAATGCGTAGTAAAGTGATGGTTGGCTAGCCTAGTTCCACGATAGGCGCCATCACGGCCTGTTAGGATTTGGGATCGTGTCATGACTCTCACTACAACCATTCGATTTAAAGCCTATCAACCCTAATACATCAAATACAGTATAACCAATCTATAACAAGTCAATAACAACAATTATAATGCAGGTTTTACGTAACGACAGACCGGGTCGTTACACAAATTGGGTGGTTCATAGATACTTGTCACCTCACCTATACACCATGCCCATGAATTTCACATAGCAAACAAGTGGGGATTCCTATTCCCTCAAGTCAAAGTTAGATCAAACACTTACCTCAATTGCGCAGGCCACTCACTGCTCAATTACATCTTTTCCTTTAAAATCTTGCTCTAGTTTGCTCGAATCTAATCATAATTAACTCAATATCATTAATTAAGGCTAAAGGAACTAACTTTATTGAAAATTGTAATTTTTTCTAATTTTTCTCAAAAAAAGTGAAAACCCGACACCAGACCCGCTTGGTCTAAACTCGGGGTTCGGACCAAATTACGTTTATCCATTCACCCACGAACCCAAATATAGAATTAGTTTCTAAATCCAACCTCAATTTGAGGTAAATATTCAATTTTTACAAAATTCCCTAATTCTACCCAAACCCTCAATTTTTACCATGAAAATTCTTAGTTTTTGATTTAAAAGTGGTGAAAAATAATGGGCAATTGAAAGAGTAAAGTGTAGAATTGATTACCTATGACTTGGGGATTATATGTGGTGAAGAAATTCGTTCCTAGGGATGTGGGGTTCCAAAATTTGAAGAAGAAGAAGTCTGCCCGTTATATATATATTTTTCTAACAGCTATTCTGCCCCGTTTCTGGTGCCAAACGATCCCAAAACTCTATTTTTATGCGTCCAATGGATTCCTTGTGAAATTCTACTCAAGTTAGGCTTTTGAATCACTCAATTTGAATTTATAATATAGGTTTTAATATTTACAAATAATGCAGATTTTTAATACGTCCTCAGGGGAAATTTCGTAATTAACATGAAAAATCTGGCAACCTTAGAAAAATGACCATAAAATCTTCATACGATGTCCAAATTCGATGATTCTTTTTGCTACGGGTCCGTAATTACGATACGGATCTAATACTTCATTCAAACATAAATCGGAGCTCATTTGTTCAATATGATATCATTTATGCTTGAAGAAACGACGTCGAAGCATAAGAAAGAACGAGCGCAACACAACCCAAACCTATTTGAATCTCACCCGAGCCCTCGGGGCTCTAAACCAAATATGCACGCAAGTCAAAAATCATCATACAGACTTGCTCGTGCGATCAAATCATGAAAATAACATGTAAATCTATAAATTAAACCGCAAAACTCATTATTTTCCTCAAGAACACATAGTTCATAACTTTTCAACCGGATGTCCGAATCACGTCAAACGAACTCCGTTTTTCACCAAATTTCACAGGTAAGGCCTTAATATCATTATCAATCTATACCGGGCTTCGGAACCAAAATACGGGCCCGATACCCCATAATTTCAAACATTAATTCTTTTCTTTATTTCATAAATATTTCAATAAAACAATTTCTTTCAAAAATTAATTTCTAAGGCTTGGGACCTCGAAATTCATTTTCGGGCATACGCCCGAGTCCCATATTTTACTGCGGACCTTCCGGGATTGTCAAAACACAGATTGATGTTCGTTTACTCAAAATGTTGACCAAAGTCAACTATAATCAAATCTTAACTCTAGAAATTACTATTTCTCATATTTTAACATAAAAGCTTTCCGGTTTCACGCACGGACTGCACACGCATATCAAGGTATTTAAAAATTAGTCTTTTATGTCTAATAAGCATAGAATTGGGTCTAAATTCTTAAAATGACCCTTTGGGTCATCACAAATACAATACAATACATTATGAAACGATGTGTAACAACCATCCAAACAAGCTGTTAGTTTCTTAAAATACTACAGCAAGTATGCTATGAACTATATCGGGGAAAATGCATAAGTATCCCCCCCCCCCCCCCCCCCCCCGGACCTATACCCGGGTTTCAAACTACACACTTTTGCGGGAATTCTATTACCCTCCTAAACTTTTTTAAATGGAATAAATACCACCGTTATACTAGACTGGCAAGTGGTGAACTACACGCGTTGCCACATGTATATGTAGTACTTTTTTATTTTTCTTCTTTTTCTTATCCTTTTTTCTTATTTCTTATTACTCTCATTTTTTTTGTTATTTCATTCTCTTTCTTTTTGTTTTGGTCACCGGCGGCATAAATGAATAAAACCTTTATTTATTAATTTTTTCCTTATTTGGACTGAAAGTCCTAATATTTAGAACTTTATAAATATTAAAATTTTACTTTATATAGATCATGCACTTAAATTACGCGGGATACCTTATGCACGAGACTGCCTTTTTTTTAAAATTTTAATTCTAAGTCATTCTCTGGAGTAAATATGTCATTGATAAGTTTTCTTTCAATTATAAATTCTCTCACAAGCCTGCTTTAGTATCTGTAACGACCCGGCCGGTCGTTCCGTAGAATCTGCATTATTATTACTTTTTTGCCTTGTCATGCATTGGTGATACCGTTTAGGATGTATTGGAGTCGGTTGGCTCGGGTTCAGAATGATTGTAGTGAGAATTGAGACACTTAGTCTCAAAAAGTAGCTTTATAGTTGGATAGATCAACTAGGAGTTGACTTATAGGTAAAGAATTTCGGAATGTAGATTTTATGGCTCGGATAATTTCATTAGGTGATTAGGGACTTAGGAGTGTGTTCAGAATATAATTTCGATGTACGGTGTAGAATTTGACTTAAATTGGCGAAAGTTAGTTTTTGGTGATTTCCGATCGGCAGTGGAAAATAGGCTATCAGGGTCGGAATGGAATTTCGATAGTTGGAGAAGGTTCATAATTTCATTTTTGATGTGTGTGCAAATTTGCAGATCAATAGGTATTTTGGATGGTTTCGGCATCGTTGGTGGAATTTAGGAATTTCGAAGCTCATAGGCTTGAATTTGATGTGATTTTTGTGTTTTTGCGTTGTTTTTGGTGTTTCGAAGGCTCGACTAAGATTGAATGATGATATGGGATGTGTTGGTAGGTTTGGTTGAGGTCCTTAGGGCCTCGAGTGTGTTTTAGATGATCTAACGGGCATTTTCGGCCTTAGAAGAACTGTTGTTGTTGCTGTAATTTCTGTTGCTGGTTTCCTTCTATGCGATCGCGGGAGGATATTTGCGATCGCGTAGGGTCAGCTGGGGGAGGGCATATTTTTGTCAAATCGCATGGAGGAGGTCACAATCGCGTGGGTGGAGTATGTTGTGTAGTGCGATCGCGTAGTGGAGTTCGCGATCGCGTAGAGTTGAAGGGCGCG
Organism: Nicotiana undulata; assembly: GCA_005239495.1. Taxonomy (NCBI): domain Eukaryota; kingdom Viridiplantae; phylum Streptophyta; class Magnoliopsida; order Solanales; family Solanaceae; genus Nicotiana; species Nicotiana undulata. The sequence continues at coordinate 11,890 of ML260451.1, read as the reverse complement.
TGAGGAGAGAGTCCAGTTGTTCTTCGCGATCACGTGGGAAGGCTCGCGGCCGTGTAGATTTATGGGATGATGAATCGCGATCGCGTGGAGTCTTCCGCCATCGCGTAAGGTTAAATGAGGGATGCCCTAAGTTGTGCTCCGCGATCGCGACTGGATGTGCGCGATCGCGATGAAGGAATGCCTGGACAATATATAAAAGGCCAGTTCGCGAACCCTTTTCACTTTTCCACCATTTTTGAACGGGATTAGAGCTTTTGGAGAGATTTTGAAGAGGGAAATGATAGTTCTTCATTGAGGTAAGGTTTTTGGACTTCATAACTCGATTATATATGATTAAGAACCTAAATAGTAGTGTTTAATTGGGGGAAATCAGTGTAAAAGGGTTAATTAGGGCTTGAGTTTAAGATACCTTCTAAGGGTGATTTGAGGGGTCATTTGGACTCCGATTTCAGCGTTCTTTATATGTATAGACTCGTGAGAAGATGAGGATAATTTTGGTATAAAGTTTATCGAGTTCCGAGATGTGGGCCTGAGAGTCGGGTTTTGACCAATTCAGGAATTGTGCTTAAAGTTGATATTTTTCGATTGGGTTTCACCTCCCTAGCGTATTTTGATGTGATAAATCTGATTTTTGATACATTCGGAGCGTTCGAAAGCTGATAGGAAGGGCAAAAGTATTGCGGAGTAGCTTTTCGGGCTAGTTTGTGGTAAGTAATGTCTTTAAATCCTGTCCTGAGGGTATGAAACCCCAGACTTAGCATCCTTTCACTATGTGTGAGTGTCGTACACACGGAATGACGAGTGTGTGGCGTGCACACATTGGGAAATTGGACATTGGTTCCTTCTGAGGCAACTATTGAGTTGCGAAGTTGCTTTCAAATCATATGTTAAATAGTATTACTATGTGTAACGACCTAGTCGGTCGTTACGTAGAACATGCATTATTTTCACTATTTCTTCCTGGTTGCAGCTTGGTTAGACTATTCATGATGTGTTAGAGTTTATTAGTCCGGGTTCGGAGTGGTTATAGGAGGAATGGAGACACTTAGTCTCTAAAAGTAGCCTTAGAATTGGAAAAGTCAATCGGGAGTTGACTTATTGGGAAATGACCTCAGAATGCGGATTTTATGGCCCAGATAGCTTCGTTAGGTGAATTGTGACTTAGGAGTGTGTTTGGAATATTTTTGTGATGTCCGGTGTAGAATTAGGCTTGAATTGGCGAATGTTAGTTTTTGGCGATTTCCGGTCGGTAGTGGAAAATAGGATATCGGGGTCAGAATGGAATTCCAACAGTTGGAACAGGTTCGTAATGTCATTTTGGATATGTCTACAAAATTTCAGGTTAATCGAAGTTGTTTTGGGTAGTTTCGTCATCGTTGGTAAAATTTAGAAAATTCAAAGTTCATAGGCTTGAATTCGATGTGTTTTTGGGGTTTTGATGTTGTGTTTGATGTTTTGAAGGCTCGACTAAGTTTTAATAATCATATTCGATGCATTGGTACGTTTTGTTGGGGTCCCAAGGGGCTCGGGATGGTTTTGGGTGATTAACGGGGAGTTTGGAATGGTTTTTCTATTGGTGATATTGCTGTTACTGGTGTTTTTGCACCTACGGAAGGGGAGTCGCAGGTGCGGTCTCGCAGGAGCGGACATGGCTCCGCAGGTGCGGAAGTTTGGATGAGTCAAAAGAGTCCGCAGGTGCGAGGTAATTGCCGCACCTGCGAGGCCACAGGTGCGGGAGGTCGATCACAGGTGCGGAAGTTGAGGTCCTTGGGATTTTCTGCAGGTGCGCACCTGGGATCCGTAGGTGTGGTTCTATAGGTGCGATTAAGTGGTCGCAGGTGCAGAACCACTGGGAAGAAGGTATAAAAGCGTGCCTTCGCGAATTTTAGCCATCTTTCTCAATATTTCATCCGGGTTTGAAGCTTTTGAAGGGTTTTTGAAGAGGGGATTCGATAGTTCTTCATTAAGGTAAGGTTCTTGAACTCTAAACTCGTTTATATGTGATGAAATGTCGGATTTATGGTGGAAAATTTGGGAAACATTAGTGCAAACTAGGTAATTAGAGCTTGGGATTAAAAGGCTTTAAAATGGGGATTTGAGGGGTCATTTGGACTCCGAATTCAGTGTTCTTGGTATGTATAGACTTGTGGGAGGATGAAGATTCTTGTGGTGTAAATTTTATCGAGTTCCGAGACATGGGCCCGGGGGTCGGGTTTGACGAATTTCGGGATTTTTGAGTATTCTTGATAAATTTAGATTGGGATTAGTTCCTTAGCATATCATAATGATATTCATCTGATTGTTGGTAGATTTGGAGAACTCGGAGGCCGAATTTAGAGGCAAGGGCACTGCGGAGTAGTATATTAGCCGGTTTTGAGGTAAGTAGCGCTTCCAAACTTGGAATTGAGGGTTCGAAACCCCAAACTATCTGATATTTGATGTTAATTAAGGTGACACACTTGCCAAGTGACGGGCATGCGGGCGTACACCAAATATTTGTAGCCTGTCTCATCCCATGGCACTGTCTAATGGTTATCTCAGGTTGATATTGGTACTATGAAGGCTGCATTTACCTTGAACGCAATAGAAATCATGCTAAGTATAAATGTTAAGGCTTCACGCCGATATATTCAGACCAGAACAGTTGATTAATGCTGTCTCTGTTTATGATTATTGTTTTCATGTACTCAGTCCTGTTATAGTATATTTTTCATGCCTCAGTCTCGTAAATTGCTAGTTTATTCTACATTATCATTGGTTTGGGCTGATTTTCATATGTTAGAGCATGGTGAGTGAGACTGGAAGGTACTGACTGAGTGAGGCTGGGAGCCTGATCTTGAGACAGTTATGAGGTCGGACTGCACACCGCAGCGACCCTGGAATCATGCATTCTTTGGATTGATATAGCGCTTGGGCATGTAGGAGCCCCTCCGGAGTCTTTTACACCCCCAGTGAGCGCACATGTATTGAGGGATGGATCTTCCCTGGACATGGATCTTGTCCGAGTGATATGTTCCGGAGATGGACCTTCTCCATGGGGCTTATGTTCCGGAGATGGATCTTCTCCGTGGGGCTGGATCAGCCTTTTTCCTCAGTACTAGGTGATTGTGTCACTTGTGTTTATGTAATATCCGGGATGGACTTTCCTGGGTCGGAAGGCCAGATTCTAGTACTGAGTGGACCACCTTATGAGAGTTTGATTACTGAGTACACATCATTCGTGATTCTATATGAATTTATGCGGGTATGCAGGACTACAGACATAAATTGATGCATCTTGTTTATTTTCTGATATACTACTGTCATGTCCAAGTTATGTACTGTTGTTCAAAATTATCGGAGGTTTAGTCCGTCACTACCTCTCAGCCCGTAGTTTGGTTTCGTTACTACTGAGTTTGTGTACTCACATTACTCCCTGCACCTTGTGTGCAGATCCAGGTACACCGAGATTCAGCTCTGGTCAGTGAGTAGCAGCAGTTTTCATCAGAGTTGACGAGGTAGCAACTGGCGACCGTGATCTCGTCATCTCTTTCTCTTCTACCTGTCGTACTTACTTTGAGACTATGTTGGTCATTTCTTTTCGGGTTGTATTATGTATTAGCAGCTCATGACTGTGTGACACTGGATCCGGGTTTTGTAGGATTTGGGTTCTTGATTCTCATAAAACTGCTTTCAAATGCAAACTTACTATTATTATTGATTTCAGACTTGTTAAAAATGGTATTTTCCGTGATAGGTGGCCCTAGATTAGTTTAGATAGGTGGCTGGCCTGGTTCCATGACAGGCGCTATCACGACTCTGAATTTGGGTAGTGACAAGTTGGTATCAGAGCTCTAGGTTAAATGGGTCTCACCAGTCATGAGCAGGTTTAGAAGAGTCTTGCGGATCGGTAAGGAGACGTTTGTACTTATCTTCGAGAGGCTACAGATCCTTAGGAAAATTCCACATTTTGAATTCTGTCGTGCGACTCTGTTGAATTCCGGAACTAAGCTTCTGTTGTTTCATTCTCTCACAGATGGTGAGGACTCGTGCTACCGGTAGTGGTGATGAGACACCCGCGAAACCAGCCAGAGGTCGAGGCCGTGGCAGAGGGAGGGGTGCAGCCCGCACAGCAGCCAGGGCAGCACCTGTGGACCCTCTCATTGCCCAGGATAAGGTCCCCGCAACTGGTATTCCAGTGGGGCAGACTCAGGCACCAGCAGTGCCCATTGTTATTCCGGGTCTTCAAGAGACCCTAGCTCAGATTTTGACGGTGTGAACCATTTTGGCACAAGCCGTCGCTATGTCCACTACTGCTACTACTTCTCAGGCCGGGGGAGGCATTCAGACTCCAGCTGCCTGGACACCTGAGTAGGTCACCCAGGGACTTCAGACACCTCGGGAAGCCTCAGTGCAGCAGATTGCTCCGGTACAGGATTATGTGGTCCCGACTTTAGCTGATGATGAGCAGCGTAGGTTAGAGAGGTTCAGCAGACTCCAACCTCCAAATTTTAGTGGTGCAAAGGGCGAGGATGCCCAGGCCTTCTTGGACAAGTGTCAGAGGATTCTACGCACAATTGGGATATTAGAGGCCAGTGGGGTTCCATTTACCACATTCCAGTTCTCAGGAGCTACAGTTTCTTGGTGGGAGGCCTATGAGAGGCGTAGACCCGCTGATGCAGTTCCCCTTACATGGAACCAGTTCTCCATTCTCTTTTTGGAGAAGTATATACCACATTCTTGCCGAGAGGAGCTGCGTAGAGAGTTCGAGCAGTTGCGTCAGGAAGACATGACCGTGATGCAGTATGAGATGAGGTTCTCTGAGTTAGCCCGTCATGCCTTCTGGCTAGTCCCCATAGACAGAGAGAGGATCCGGAGGTTTGTTGATGGTCTCACTTACCAGCTACAGATTTTTTTGACCAGGGAGAGGGTATCCGACGCTTCTTTTGAGGAGGTAGTTGACATAGCCAAGGAGATTGAGTCTGTGCTCTGCCAGGAGCGTGTTGAGAGGGAGGCCAAGAGGCCTCGGGGATCTGGTAGTTATGGTGGTGTTCACTCGGAAGGTCAGTCTCAATATAGCAGAGGCCGTCCATTCAGGCCTCCTCAACCAGCTCGTCCAAATTACAGTGGTGCTTCATCAAGACACGGTCCCCGTAGCTCCCATCTGGGCCGTTCATGATTCAGTGCACTTCCAGCCTAGAGCTCATCCCGTCCACCATCAGTTCAGGGTTCTTCAGCACATGGCTCTTCCAGCAGCTACTCTGGTTATAGGGGTTCCCTTCAGTCCCCACCGCCATTTGCTGGGAGGGGTTGCTTCGAGTGTGGAGATCCAGGTCACATCAAGAGGTATTGTCCCCGCCTTTCTGGTAGTTCATTTCAGCATAGGAGCCAACCTCCAGCTTCAGCATCAGTTTCTACACCACCCGCTCAGGCAGCCAGGGATGGAGGCCAGTCAGTCAGAGGCTGCCCTAGAGTGGGAGGTCGACCAGGTGGGGGGCATGCCCATTTCTATGCGCTTCCGGCCAGACCAGATGCCATATCTTCAGATGCAGTGATTACAGGTATTATCTCAGTCTGTCACCAGGATGCTTCGGTATTATTTGATCCTGGTTCCACGTATTCATATGTTTCATCATACTTTGCACATTTCTTGGATACGCCCCATGAGTCTTTGATTTTATCTGTTCGTGTGTCGACTCCTGTGGGGGATACTGTTGTGGTGGACCGGGTGTACTGGTTTTGTGTTATTTCTATTAGGGGTCTGGAGACCCGGGAAGATATATTATTGCTTAGCATGGTTGACTTCGATGTGATTTTGGTCATGGATTGGCTATCTCCATGCCATGCTGTTCTTGACTGTCACGCCAAGACTGTGACCTTAGCTATGCCCGGATTGCCGAGGATTGAGTGGAAAGGTTCGGTGGAGTATGTGCCTAGCAGGGTGATTTCCTTTCTGAAGGCTCAACGTATGATTGGCACGGCGTGTGAGTCTTATCTGGCCTTTGTGAGGGATGTTAGTAGTGATACTCCTTCCATTGATTCTGTTCCTGTGGTCCGTGAGTTTCCGGACGTATTCCCTGCAGACTTGCCAGGCATGCCACCTGACAGGGACATCAATTTTGTTATTGACTTGTTACCAAACACCCAGCCTATCTCTATCCCACCTTACCGCATGGCCCCAACAGAGTTGAAAGAATTGAAAGAAAAACTTCAGGAACTCCTAGATAAGTCATTCGGCCTAGTGTGTCACCTTGGGGTGCACCGGTGTTGTTCGTGAAGAAGAAGGATGGGTCTATGCGCATGTGTATTGACTATAGGCAGCTGAACAAGGTTACGGTGAAGAACCGATATCCTTTGCCTCGTATTGATGACTTGTTTGATCAACTTCAGGGAGCTAGGGTGTTCTCCAAGATTGACTTGAGGTCTAGGTACCATCAGCTGAAGATTCGGGATCTTGATATTCCAAAGACTGCTTTCCGGACCAGATATGGTCATTACGAGTTTTTTGTTATGTCATTTGGGATGACCAATGCCCCAGCCGCGTTCATGCATTTGATGAACTGCATATTTCAACCTTACCTTGATTCATTCGCCATTGTGTTCATTGATGACATCCTAGTGTATTCTCATAGCCAGGAGAAGCACGCTCAACATTTGAGGGTTTTGTTGCAGAGGTTGAGAGAGGAGAAGCTTTATGCAAAGTTCTCCAAGTGTGAGTTTTGGCTTGGTTCGGTAGCTTTCTTGGGGCACGTGGTGTCTAGTGAGGGTATTCAGGTGGATCCGAAGAAGATTGAGGCAGTGCAGAGTTGGCCCAGACCGTCCTCAGCTACAGAGATTAGGAGTTTCCTTGGGTTTGCGGGTTATTACCGTCGCTTTATAGAGGGATTGTCTTCTATTGCTTCACCACTGACCAGATTGACCTAGAAGGGTGCTCCATTCAGATGGTCCGACGAGTGTGAGGAGAGCTTTCAGAAGCTCAAGTCAGCAATGACTACAACTCCAGTATTGGTATTACCTACTGGTTCGGTTTCTTACACAGTCTATTGTGATGCTTCTAGAGTTGGCTTGGGAGCGTTTTTGATGCAGGACAGTAGGGTGATTGCCTACGCGTCCAGACAGTTGAAGGTGCACGAGAAGAATTATCCAGTGCACGATCTTGAGCTAGCTTCCATTGTTCATGCCTTGAAGATTTGGCGTCATTATTTGTATGGGGTACAGTGTGAGATTTTTACTGACTATCGTAGCTTGCAGTATCTGCTGAAGCAGAAGGATTTGAATCTACGTCAGAGAAGATAGTTGGAGCTTCTTAAGGATTATGACCTCACCATTCTATATCATCCCGGGAAGGCCAATGTAGTGGCCGATGCCTTGAGTCGCCGAGCATGGAGTTTGGGGAGTTTGGCTTATCTTTCAGCAGCAGAGCGACCCTTGGCACGTGATGTTCAGGCCTTAGCAGGGCATCTTATGATATTGGATTTGTTAGAGCCTCCACGGGTAGTAGCTAGCTTGGCTTCCGGTCTTCTCTCTATGATCAGATTAGAGCACGCCAGTACGATGACCGACACTTGTTGGTTCTTTACGATAGGGTTCGTCGAGGTGATGCCAGAGATGTGACTATTGGTGATGACGGGGTTATGAGGATGCAGGGCCGTATTTGTGTGCCTGATGTAGATGGCTTTACAGAGATGATATTAGCAGAGGCCCATAGCTCGCGGTACTCCATTCATCCGGGTGCCGCAAAGATGTATCAAGATTTGAGGCAGCAGTATTGGTGGAGGCAGAAGAAGAGGGATATTGTTGAGTATGTAGCACGGTGTCTCAACTGCCAGCAGGTCAAGTATGAGCATCAGAGACCAGGTGGCTTGCTTCAGGAGATGGTTATTCCAGAGTGGAAGTGGGAGCGGATCACCATGGACTTTGTAGTTGGGCTTCCACGGACTCCGAAGGTATTTGATGCTATTTGGGTCGTTGTGGATTGACTGACCAAGTCAGTGCACTTCATTCCTGTCAGTACTACTTATACTTCAAAGAGGCTAGCTGGTATTTACATCAGGGAGATTGTCCGATTGCATGGGGTCCCAGTTTCTATCATTTCTGACAGGGGTACTCAGTTCACATCTCAGTTTTGGAGGGCTATGCAGAGAGGTATGGGTACGCATGTAGAGTTGAGCACATCATTTCATCCTCAGACTGACGGGCAGTCATAGCGGACTATTCAGATTTTGGAGGACATGTTGTGTGCCTGTGTGATTGATTTTGGTGGCTCGTGGGAGCAGTTTCTGCCTCTAGCAGAGTTTGCGTATAACAATAGCTACCAGTCTATGAGGCTTTATATGGTAGGAGATGTAGATCTCTGGTCGGTTGGTTCGTGTCTTGCCCCAAACTAGGGGAGGCATGACTGACACTCGATACTAGATTCGATCGAGTTAGCCACTAAACATACTAGCTAACTAAAATAGGGGCCCAACCGATCGAGCAGCACAACATCTGAAACACTAAGCCTGGGTCGTTAAGGTCATGACCTGAATCACAATAAGGCATATAAAAAAGGTAGACAAGCCAAAATAATAAA
>ML260449.1:72995-83600 GCA_005239495.1 Nicotiana undulata | reverse complement strand
TGGTTGCTTAGCCTTACGTCGCCCTTCCAAAGCATCTCAGGAAGGCGCCGCGTAACAGTAAGCGTGTAATGAAGTTAAACTATTCACACTTGAATTTGCATTTTTTTACCGTCTCCTCTATGGCCTTAGTTCTAAATATAACTTGTATAATAATATCTTCTTTTAATTCTTATATAAATGGTTAGAATGATAACCCTGAGTTATATATGATGTGTTCATGGAGAAGAATGAGTTAAAAATTGTTAGTGATGATGGTGTTGGGACGGAAGCTGACTATTGGAAATAAACAACAGAAGAAATTAAACAGATTTTGACTAGAAAAAAGTTTAAGAAATTATCTCATATCTCTTTTATATATCAACATGTGAAAGATGAAAAAATTCGAAAGAATCCATATATTTATGAACAAGCTATTGACCATTTATATTATTTGGTACTAAGAGCTAAGCGAACCAAAGGCTTGAGAAGTTATCTTGTTCATCTCCAACGGAATAGAAGACCAAAAAACGATAAAAGGAAAAAAATTGAGGAGTAGTCAATAGTACTAAAAATTTCAATATTAGACCCTCTGTCATGAATATTTGGTAAAAAATTTAATTGTAGAGAAACTTAATTCTATAGTTAATTTTAATTGTAGGCACCCGACATCTCTATTATGCTCATGCTATTATAATCGTCATTTGATTAATTTTTGCAATTTGGACGTTAATTTAGGAACCTATTGTATTCTAATTTCACTTGATGTTTCTATTATCACTAGCCCCAATGACACAGTGAAATTAAGAGGCATTTGTTAATTAGCATATATATTTATATAGCTAAGGAAATTAGGTGTAGCAATGCAAGATTTTGCTTTTTCAATCGTGCTGGAAAAATTATTCTATACAAAATTACTATTCTCCTACCACCAGCAATTATTCTATATGCTACTTCAAGGCTTTCAACAATAGTATAGCTTCTTCTCGACAAACTCTCATATATGCAGCTTTTTATACCTTTTAGCAGAAGCTCTTCTCATTTGATACTTAATACACTTGATGTGTTACTAAACTCTCATATCCCTCGCTCCAATATTAATTAGTTTAATTCGGTTTGAATTTCCAGCATTACTCGCTTAAACAATTGGTAATACTACACTTTTTATTTATCATAGTTTTTCCATTACAGTTAATAAAAGCTACTGCTATTATTCATGTTTTACTTAATTGAAGATTGTTATAAACATATTTAATTACGCTTTTGTTCTATAAATTTGTTAGAAAATGTCGAAATCAAAGATCCTACCCATTTTCATAAGTGTCTATATATTACAACAAATGTCTAAATAGTATGTTATAGTCTTCCTTAGTTGTAAATTGTTCCTATTTTACCAATGTTTGTCAATGTGGAATAACACAATAAATCATAATAGAAACCACGAAACCTATTACTATTATGTTATTTTCCATCGCCCATCTAACCATCTCAACTTCAGTCCAAATAGCAACTAAAACAGAATTATCAAAACAATATGTATTTATTAGCAAGGTACCAAAATATTGGATTATGAAAGTCTTGGTGATTCGAAGGGGTACAATAATACCATACAAAAGCCAAAGGCATGGCGGCGTTCTCACTTCTCAGAGCTCCTATATTAGTTTTTTTTTCTTTTTGGTAAAACGACAAACTTTTATTGAGTAGAAATTAAAGGAGTTATTTCAGCATGGAACTGATCTTATATAAGTTGATGAAGAGGTAATGCCATTCAATATTTTTCATCTATAATTTATTAATTTATATTGTCTTTGTTTATAATATTGGTTGCATCTATAATAGGGGACAAAGATCCGAGCAACACTTTTCAATGAGCATGTAGAGAAGTGGAAGGACTTCGTTGAATCCAAGAAAAGTTAGTATACTATAAATAGCCATCTAGATCGTGTCAATCCGAACTACACCTCGATTCACAAAAAAGTGAAAATTGCTTGTACTGAAAGCAGTATCGTAAAGAAGTCCTTGTTATAAAAGAATAACCGAAATGGATAGAACGAACATACAGGGGAATATCGACTACAAGGATCTATTATGTGAGATACACTTAATCATAAAATTTAACCTCATACAATCTTAAATAAGTATGCAAATCATATGCATCTAGTTACACTTTCATTGTTCATCTTTGTAGGTTCGGACGATTAATTTATTTGACGACGCTCCCCAACGATAATTCGCAAAAATTTATACTACATTCTTTTCCTATATACTTAAACTTATTAAAATTTAACTTTAATATTTGTGAAATATTAGTTTACGGCAACATTACTAAACTGGATATACACATGCAACGCACGTACCGAGAAACTAGTATACTAAAATAAGATGTCTATTTTTTTCTTTTGTAAGGGGGGAGGGGTAGGGGATTGAGTGCTTAAGGGTAGTTTTTAGAGAGAAATATATGTTTCCTGTTCTCTTCTCTCAATGTTTTCTTTTCTTTTTTTCCTTTTTCGAAGGGAGGGATGGGCCGACTGGAACAAGAAGAGGAAAAGTATAGCACCACTTGGGTGCAAAGAAGAGTTGGATTGGAACCACTAGGATTCCAATCCAATTTTTTTTTTTTTCCTTCTCAAATGCAGTGTGAAATATTCTTGGTGGTTCATAATTAAACCGAGTGCTTGTATTAAAGAAGCAAAAATTGATTGATTTCATATTTTTGAAGTTTGACATAACTTGGCAAATTAATTGGGAATCCGTGAAAGAAATTAATGACCAATGCTTTAACAAGGATAATCAGCTAGTGAGGTTGAAAATGAAAATATGGAGAGTAGCTCATCTCCATAGGATTGGACAATCAGGTCAAACTTAATAAATCAGATTGTTTTAAAGCAACAATGGTAAATTGCCATAGATGGATTAATGAAAGTGTTGGGTATTAAATTTGGATATCGGGTCGCTCTATATGGGCTGATCCAACCCAATTGGGAAGAGATAGAGTTGAGAATAAAATAATTTCTTTGGAGAAGTTACTACACGTTTGGGTGTAGTTGAGAGCAGTTTTTTTCCATAGCAGTTAATTCTTTCTCCATAAATAACTCATCTGGTATTCCTTATTAACGTGGGTAAAAACGAACAGAAAAGAGGATATTTCTCTTCCTTTTTCATCAATCTTCTTCTTCCTTAACATTAAAGATTTCTCCTCTCTTTTCTACAAAACACGCGGGAATAAAGACATTTAGTTTGTGAAACTAAACTTAGTTTCCCAAGAGATCAAAGTTCGACCTTTGGCAATTCGTTTTGGTGGTAAGTTCAACGATTTCTGCGGCGAAAAAGGTAAACAAATTGTTGTTCTCACCCCTTGTTATTATCTAACAATGGCATCAGAGCCAGGTTGTTTCTTGTTTCTTTAAACATGGAATAATAGAAACTCTGTTAAAGAAAAATTGCCTCCAATCATTGTTTGATGTTGTTTGTTCCAAAGTTTTTTTTTATCTGAAAAGTTTAAATCAGAGTGGTCAGTGTCGCCTTGTTGGCGGGGTAGGAACATCACTTAGCCTTGGGAATTTGCAGTTTTAAATGGACATCAAATACTGCAATATTACTCCTCTTATCTGACATTAGTTGTTTTGAACTATATAATCACGTGGCATTGCTATTCCTTATTGACATAGTGGTCGTGTGGTTAAAATGGTGTTTTTCTTCTTTTTGATTCAACAATGAATATAGCTTGCAACATGCATGCTATCTGTTATTTTGACAGCGTAGTTGGCTTATTATTTCTGGTTTTACTTGCAATTCCTTCAACAAAGGTCTGTTTTTTTTTTTTTTTTTTTTTATATAGTTGCTGATTGTGTGAAAGCAGAAAAAAATAAACAACCTACTGGTCAGTTCTAAATGGACATCAAATACTGCAATAGTATTTATTTTGACCTGGAAACAACTTTTTTTTCCCATCAACTTTACCAATCAAGTTGGAATAGTCCAAGGGTGATTAATTGTCAACCAACTTGCCAATGATTAAATGCATTTATAAGCAGATGAATAGGACTTCTCTGTAGACAAAAAAAATGACATATATCCTCGGCTCTTGCACATTTTTTTTTCAGAAAATTAGTTTACCATTAATCCCTTACATTGATATACTTCTACGAGTTATTATGACATATGTTGTCACATTGGATGGTTGTAGCAATTTTTATTGTTTCCTTGGTCCTATTTCATATATGGATGAACAAGGACATGTTCGAATTACTTCAAGTGAGAGTTCTCGAAGTCAAGAAAGGGGGCAACGTAGAAGGATACGTCGTCACAGGACTCTTTTCTATAATGATTCAGATTCGGAGCCTGAAGTCATCAGGAATGTCCCAAGGGCGAGGCAAAATGAGTTAAGGGATCGAAGGACTTAACGAAGGAAAGAGAAAAGAAATTTAAGGAATTTAAAATGGGCCCTGATGTTTCCATTCCCGAACATGTACAACTTTTTCAGTTAAAAAGAGTTGAATTAGCTAATTACGTAGAAATTACTGATTGGGAGGCATTGGCTATTTTAACGGACCCTCTTCGAGAGCCTTGGGATGTTAACTAAGATTTGTCATGATATTTGGTCCAGTGCACCTTTTAGCGTGTATGTGCAAGAGTTAGTGTTCGATTGGTACATGTATGTCCTAGCAAACATGTAAAATTGTTATTATGTGTTTTATCTTAATGAAATTTAAATTATGTTACTTGTCTCACGAGTTACATACATTGTTTATCATATTTTTTTGTAATGGATTGAGACTTGAAATAAAGTACACACTCAGAAGTGATTTTAATATTAATTAAAATATTTAGATATAGATGATGAATGGAAACGTAGTGACGTTCGATTCTATACTAAATGTGGAATTAATATTATAATTAATTTACTTGAGTGTGTAATCACATGCATAAATTGACTGAAGTATATATTGATGAGTTAAACTTGTAATATTGTCTCTAATAACAAACATGGCATCGAAAAGTATCATTGCTGACTTGAACAAGGGTAACAAACTGAATGGTGAAAATTGCGACATCTAGAGTCATAAGATGTGGTATGTACTCGAAGAGAAAGATGCTCTTGAAAGTATTAACTATTCTATGAGTCACCCAAAGGAGGGTAACACTGCCCAACACAGGAGGGATCTTGAAACTTACAATATTTGGAAGAAGAAAGATTCCACTGCACGTGGAATTATTGTAAGTTCAGTTGCTGATGATCTCATCCATGAATGTGAGCAATTTCCTACGGCTCAAGCCATGTGGGCACATTTAAGAGAGGCATATGGGGGTACAACTGTGACTCGCCTTCGACAACTGACAATCAAATTCGGCACATACAAAAAGCGTCATGATCACAGTGTCAAACAACATCTATTAGTGATGTCAAATATGATTGCTCAACTCAAAGGTGATGGCCATGTTCTCTTGACGCGTAGCAGGTTCAGGAAGTGATTCAGTCTCTTCACAATAATTGAGAACATCTGAAGGTTAACTTGACCCACAATGATAACATCAAAACTTTTGCTTATGTTGCCCGTCATGTGGAGCTTGAAGACGAGCGGCTTGGTGCTGCTAAAGTTGTACCAAATGCCTTTATGGCAGAATCAAGTGGTACACGGAGATCAAGCTTCAAACGCAAGAGAAACTGGAAAAATGACGGAAAGGGTAAGGAGACCGGAGAAGGATCCTCCAAGAAAAGAAACAAACCAAATTCTAAGAAAGGAAAACGGTTCTACAAGAAGAAAGACAAGAGTAAGATGAAGTACTACAATTGCCAAGTTCCAGGACATTTTGCTCGTGAGTGCACTGAGCCGAACAAGGTAGCATTTCAAAAGGCATCTCTTAGTGTTATATATGCTTCTAGCACTATTTTACTAACTGAATCTTATCCTGTGTGGATTGTAGATTCAGGGGCCATCGACCATGTGAGCTGTGATAGAGAAGCGTTCATAGAGTATCGTCGAGTTTCACCTGGATCAAATCATGTATATGTGGGAAATAATGCAAAGCTTGAAGTCAAAGGGATAGGCACTTGCAGAATGGACATGCGTGGTAGCCGATCTTTGATGTTGCATGACGTCCTGTATGTTCCAGAGATTCGACGAAACTTAGTCTCTGTGTCTGTTCTTCTAGATTTAGATTTCAATTTGAACTTTAACCGCACTGGTCTTAGAATTACTTAAGACAATGTTTTTTTTATGGTTTTGGACATCGTTAAGATGGTTTTATTGTGTTAGATTGTAATCCTTCTACGTATAACTATTATGTTGACCGTTGTGTTATGGCATGTTATTCTAGTAACAATGATGTTGATGTTATTACATGGCATGCAAGATTAGGTCACATAGGGCAGGATCGAATGAATAGATTGGCTAAGGAAGGACATTTAGGTTCTTTCTCTAAAATTGAAATTCCAACTTGTGAAATTGTCTTGCCGGAAAGGTTACACGTAAACCATTTGGAAAGGCTAAGAGAGCCGATTTTCCATTGCAATTAATTCATTCTGATATCTGTGGTCCAATGAATGTGAGGGCTAGGTCTAGTGCTTTATATTTCATTACTTTCATTGATGATTTCACACGCTTTGGTTATGTCTATTTGATTTCTCATAAATCTGAAGCACTTGAATTCTTCAAGAAATATTTGAATAAAGTTAAGAATCAATTAGACAAAAGGATTAAGACCCTAAGAACCGATAGAGGGCGTGAATATCTTTCAAAATAATTTGAACAATTGTGCAATGAAAAGGGAATCACCAGACAGTTAACTATTCCGTACACACCACAATAAAATGGCATAGCAGAAAGGAGGAATAGAACACTACTAGACATGATAAGGTCCATGATGGCGCATGCAAATTTACCAATCTCCTTTTGGGGAGATGCGTTATTGACTGCAACTTACATATTGAACAAAGTGCCTTCTAAATCAGTTTCTTCCACTCCTTATGAGCTATGACTGGTAATAAACCAAACTTAAAGTATTTACGACATTGGGTTTGTGCTGCATATGTAAAAATTTTTTTTAGCAAGTTTGGTAAATTAGGTCCAAAAGGCAAGAAATGTATCTTTATAAGATATTCAGAACACTTCAAAGGATATGTGTTCATTGGTGAATTAGAGGATGGAAGTGTTAGTGAGATTGAATCACGAGATGTCACATTTCTGAAAAATAATTTTCCAAAGAAGGCCGAGGTAAAGAATAGAGAGCCTCTTTATAAAATGTTGAACTCAGATAGTTAGCAAGTGTCTTCTGACATAGTTGATAATCAAATTGATCAAGATATTATTCTTGATCCGAGTGGGAGTGGGAACTCTCAATCCCAAAATCCTTCTGACGAACCTGAATTTCAACTACGAAAGAGTGCCAGGAAAAATATACCCAAACGTACTTATGAAATTGAAGATTATATTTTCTTGGTATCTACCACAAAAATGTACGGGCCAAATTCTGTGACTGAGGCTTTATCGAGCCCTGGAAAAGATGAGTGGATGAAAGCAATGAAAGAAGAATTAGAGTCCATGAAAACCAACAAAGTTTGGGATCTAGTTGACCTTCTGCCCGGGCGTAGAGCCATTGGGAATAAATGGGTTCTCAAAGTTAAACGTAAAGTAAATGGGTCAATAGAAAGATACAAGGCACGATTGGTGGCAAAAGGCTTTACTCAAGAAGCTGGAATAGATTATGAGGAAACATTTTTACCAGTTGTGAAGTTTACCTCAATTCACTTACTTTTGGCTATTGTTGCACGTTTGGATTTTGAATTACATCAAATGGATGTGAAGACATCTTTTCTCAATGGAGAATTGAACGAAGAAATCTACATGGAACAACTTGTAGGCTTCATTGTTAAAGGCCAAGAAAAGAAGGTCTGTAAATTGAAAAGATCTATTTATGGTCTGAAGCAATCTTCAAGGCAATGGTATTTGAGATTTCACAAGGAGGTGATCTCATATGATCAATGAAGACCATTGCATTTATGTGAAGAAGTCCAATGGTATGTTGTAATTATTTCTCTTTATGTGGACGATATTTTATTGGCCGGAAACAATTCGGAGTATTTGAAAACTGTCAAGTCATGGATCCTTGGAGTTAAGATCCAAAGAGACCGTTCCAAAAAGTTATTGAGTCTATCTCAAGAAAATTATATAAAGAAAATTTTGGAGCGTTTTCGCATGAATAGTTGCAGATCCATGGATACTCCTATAGCGACAGGTGAAACTTTAAGCCTTGAAACGTGTCCCAAGACTGAAAATGAAAAGGAAGACATGTCTCGAGTTCCATATTCAAGTGCTATGGGGAGTTTGATGTACACTATGATGTGTACTCGCCCAGACATTTGTTATGTTGTAGGTCTAGTTAGCAGGTATCAATCCAATCCTGGAAGAGATCATTGGAAAGCTGTGAAGAGAATTTTCAGATACCTAAAGGGAACTGTAGATTATTCACTATGTTATAGTGGAAATGATTTATACTCGAGAGGATATACATATGCTGATTTGGCTGGTGATCGGAATGATAGAAAATCAACATCCGGTTATGCCTTCTTACTTATGGTGGTGTTATATCATGGAAAAGTAAGAAACAAACCTGTAAAACCCTTTCAACAATGGAAGCTGAGTTCGTGGCTTGTGCATCTGCAGTATAAGAAGTTGTTTGGTTGAATAGATTCTTTGAGCATTTGGATATTAAAAAGAACTCTCAGGGTCCCATGACTCTATATTGTGATAGTCAAGCGACTATTGCATATACAAAAGATCCTAAGTATCACAGCAAGACCAATCACATTGACATCAAGTATAACTTTGTAAGAGACATGGTAGCAAGTGGAGAGATAAATTTACAGTACATTCCTACGCGAAGCATGATAGCATGATAGAGAACTATTTGAGAAACATGTTATGGCTCTAGGTTTGCGAAGGATATAAACATATTTATGTATTGTAAAATGACTTGTTTTGTTGATAAAGTGTGTCGAACAAGTCGCGAGATTGGCTCTCTCACACGAGCAATCGCCTCTTGCGTTAAGAATCGTGAAGAGATAAAACCTTATAGAACCTTGGATAATTTAAGGTTATATTTACTTGAAGAGGTCGTTCTTGACAACTTACGAATTTCACTATTCGATTATGACTTGTTTTGTAAAGAAGATGTGAGTTTCTCTGAGAAGATGGTTTGAGGATTATTGAAGTGAGATATTCGGGTTAGACACTTCAAGGTGTCTAGACCAAGATATGTATGGTGTTGAATGATTAAAAGAATAAGACACATGCGCCAATATAAGGTGAGAACACCGTGACATGTGTTTCATACCATGTGTGCTATCGACCAATGGGATAATGGAAGAATAAGTACATGCTTCTTCATTGTGTGAGATCCCAAAGAAGTTACATTAACTTTTATTGGAATACCCTTTAACCTTTTACTGTTTCTTGAAGTGCCAATCAGTGTTGCTACTTTAGCATGATACCAATACCCATGAGTAATTCGGCAATGCAGTTCATGTCTAGGAAAGCAGTTGATTTGGAATGGAAATATTCGAGTAGAAAGGGAAGACGACTAAAATTTAGTAATTTAACTTGTATTCATAGGTCGACCATTACACTTACCATGAGGGTATTGGGTGTAATTGTGGATACAAAGTTAAATATGAACTCGAGTTCACCTCTTTCGAGGATAAGGGATTGAATTACTAGCTACTTGAGTAGCGGGTGATGTCTGGGGTATAGCGAGTAATAATATCCTCATGTTAGTAATGAATCCTTTCCGAATGTGATCGGATTTCTACATAGAGCTTTAAAATAACCTTAATAGGTTTGAACTATATTATAGCTCTTGATGCTCGCTGTCACGCCTCCTTTTTCCACCCCCGGGTGAGGGTAATAAAGGGAGTTTTTTCAATTAAAGTGACAATAATCGAAATGGGATTATTTATTTAATCAGAGTCGCCCCTTGGGATAATTTATGGTGTCCCAAGTCACCGGTTTATTTTAAATCCCAAATCGATGAAGTTTTGACTCTGTTTAAATTGTCTGCGAACCAGAAATCTGGAGTAAGGAATTCTGTTAACCCGGGAGAAGGTGTTAGGAACCCCCGAATTCCGTGGTTCTAGCACGGTCGCTTAATGATTAAACTTGGCCTAAATTGTTTAATTACTTCTTTTATACCTATGCGCATTTATATTTCTACCGCTTTTATTATTCCTTGAATTTAAAGAGTTATATTGAGGCGGGTTACGTATGCGTAAACCCGTGGAACTTGGATGTGTCAAAATCATGTCACGCGGACGTGTACATAATTCACAACACTAAAATTATTTAAGATAAATAGTCAAAGTTGCGCGAACGCGTATTTTTGTTTTGTTGTCAAAAAGATACCGGAATCGTGTCACGCGGGCTTGTACACAATCCCGATAATTTTAAGAAGTTCGTCCCTAAAATATCTCTATGAGTGTTCATCTTAATCTTTATTTGTGTTACGTAAACGTATACACAATTTTGGGAAAAGGTATATTTAATTGTTTTTATCCAAAGTTATGTAGGACGTATACTTTGGAAATTGATTTATCGCCTAAATCTAAGTATTACTTAAATCAGGTATTGAGGGGGG
>ML260449.1:27765-72586 GCA_005239495.1 Nicotiana undulata | reverse complement strand
GTTTCAATATTCCTCACGTAAATTACTAAGTCAAGTCGCAGGGTACTAATCCAAATTCTGGTTAATCTCATCCACCCAAATTCTATTCGAACTAAACTCGTCACTTTACTGGGTCAATACTGCAGGACAAAACCAAACCTCTATTCGCTCCTCTTAATACCAATTCCACAGATCCGATTTACCCAATTCACAATTGATATTGAACCTTTATTATCTTAGCTAAATGATGAACAATAGACATTGATTAAGCATTTAAACTAAGTAAAAGAAAAATTACAACAAAGCAGATACAAGCAAAAATCATATTAATCACTAAATAATATGAAGTTCACCTGTTATTACAATACCCAAATAACCATGTTATAGCTTTTAAACCATTGTCTTGCTACCAATGTCGACAATATACATCTGAAGATTAAAACAATCTGCTCACTAATCATATCAAGTTCACCTGTACAACTGCCTTAAACAACATTGAAATTCTAGGCTATTTAGATCGAAAATATACAGTATTGAGATTCTAAGCTATTTAAACAATATTGACCAATGCTATGGAAGGAGTAAGTATGCTAAACACTCAAACATGAGGACTTTCAGGCCAAATCACCAAACCATCATAATAAACTAAGGTCCCAAAACAAGCTCAAAAATGAAATACACAATAGTAAAGGAAAAGAAATGAGAGGAGCCACATAACAAGAGGCTGAAACTCATAAAGATACCAGATGAACTTGAATAAATATGTGAATGAAATAAAAAAAGGCAACATATATCCATTAGATCTTTACAGTATAACTACATGTCTTAAACTCGAACTTTAACTGTCATTCAAGGTCCAAGAAGTACCTGGGTATCAAAACAAAGTAAAAGAGTGAGGATTTCAGCAAGAAAATAGCAATAGGAGCACATCAGCAAGTCGAAGCAACCACAAATTTTTTAACCCATGGTCAAAACCAGAAAAAGGAACCAACTGCTATTGAAGACCTTTCCAAAATTCTTCTAAACCAAAATCAGAAAAAAAAAATGATTTGAGCCAATTTCTAATGAAAGTAGTGCAGAGAGCTTTTTGTATTTTTCTAGGAGTTCCGCCCCTTTCTTTGAATGAAAATAGTGTCTATATACAGCCCTTTTTGGGTGCCATGTGCTGCAGAAATAAAATGGGAATTATTCCCTCACACAAGCATCTTTTTTTTAACTAACCGGACAATTGGCTGCCCCTTATTGGCTCAGCATTTTGTGCTAATCCAATGGAGACAGCTGCCCCAGGTTCTAGCACCTTCCTAGATACCCTTTGCCTCCCAAAACCTGGTTCATGCCTTCCCAACCCCTTTAATTCTTCCTTACACCATTGAAACCCTTATACCCATTTAATTTCAGCAGCCCTATCTTAGTCCTGCTCTGACTTTAGTTGACCAATGTTTCCATTAATGGATAGTTCAAACTAACCTTAGGAATTAACTAACGGCTAATGGCTAAACTAACTTGACATTAATCACTAACAATTTTAATTAAACAACACCTATGTATTTCAAACTATTCTAATTAATCTAAATGCAGTAACTCAAATGGTAACATGAATAACAATAAAGGAACACGGCCAACCAGTGAACTAAGAAGAGAAAAAGGAAACGGGAAAGAAAGAAAACTTACAAAGAAACTGGAAAAAGAGGATTAGCTCTAACCGGGGTGAGTCGACGAATCGAGACGACTCAACGGAGGACGAGGAGGGACTGCCAACGGTGAAGTGGACGGACTCCGGCGACCTTTGCGTTGAATCGAACTAACATGGGTCAATTTCTCATGCCACGAGCAATTAACTCATGTGAGTTCGAGCCGACGCAGTCTTGAAGAATCACTGGCGTGAACATTTTTAGGCATGTCGGATTTTCAGATTTAAAATAGCCCGTTTCCTGCTGGTTTCTTGGGGAAACAAATGATGGGAGGTGGATGAGGATGAAGAGGTGAGTGTCTGAGTGAATTTTGGTTTGGATTGGCGGAGCTCCACCGCCGGAGGCGATTTTCGGTCGGCGGCAGACGGCGGAGGGACGGTGGGACTGTGGTAGTGGAACGACGGGGGCTGCCGGTCTCTAGAGAGGGGGAGAGAGACGGACGAAAAAAGGTGGGGGTGTAATACTTAGAGAAATGGGGGTAGGGGGTAAGGTTTGGACATATATATACTTAGCAAATAATTAGTTCCCAGCCGTTGGATCCGGGGAGATCAACAGCTAAGATCTTTTAATTACTAAACGGGGTCGTTTGGGTAACGGTGGGGGAAGACCAGGCTGGCTCATTTGGGCCTGGGTCGCTGGGTTGCTGGTGAAGCAGTTTGGGCCTGGGCAATTCTAGCCCAGGTCCATTTTATTTCAACACTTTAATCAAAATTCACCTTAATTAATTAACCTAAAGTTAACACTAAATGTAATAATTAATTCTAATCCTAGTCTTTGTTTAATTAATTAATTAATTAGGAGTCATGTTATTTAATCACTCCTAATCATTGAAAGACAAATTTCACAAATTTTGTTTAAGAAGTAATCAAATCAAGGCATTGTCATTAACTTACCTTAATATCAAACAATTATATTTACTTAAATGATAACTAAGGTTATGTACCTGATCATGTCACTTTAGATTACTTATGGATTTAAATGACGGATTATGGCTACGCAATGTGAAAATAAACTCGCAAATAACATTAAAATTCAACAAAAATTCGTAAAACTAGTTAATTTAGCGAGATTTTGTAGGATTATACGACAGGGTAAAAATCACGTGCTCACAGCTGCCCCTCTTTGCTCGGAAACACGAAGAGTTTCTGGGCAAAGACAAAGTGAGCAACCATAAACGACTTTATCCGTTCGTATGTTCCATTGCGAAGCATTTTTGAAAGGTTTAACCAAACCCTGCTTCAAAGGTTGCCAACATATCCTTGGCTATGAAGGAATCAGGTCAGTGTAGTTCTGGAAGTTTTGGTAGCTGGGACTACCGAGTAACTGTGGTTTCACTGCGGTTGCTGCTGTTACTGTTGTTACTGCTGCTGATCTCCTTATTATACCAGAAATAAAAGAAGTTAAGCTAAACTATGATCTATGAATTACAAGAATCCTATCTACCATCTTCAGACTTGGTCTTGTTGCCTCTACAGTTCTGTCGTGCATCTCGAACTGCTGACTTACGCCCTCGAAGCGAATTTCTGTTGTTGCTAACACGGATCAAATTCTGACATGGGCTCCCTTGTTTTCCAGGTGGGTGCCTGATTGCCGAGGCTTGGATTCCATTCTCTTGTTCTCCAGGTGGGGGCCTGATTTTAATGACTTGAAGTTGTACTCCCTTGTTCTCCGGGTGAGCGCTTGATTATCAAAACTTGAATTGTATTCCCTTGTTCTCCAGGTGGGTGCCTGATTGCAAAAACTCGAACTGTATTCCCTTGTTCTCCAGGTGGGCGCCTGATTGCCAAAAACTTGAATTGTATTCCCTTGTTCTCCAGGTGGGTGCCTGATTGCAAAAACTCGAACTGTATTCCCTTGTTCTCCAGGTGGGCGCCTGATTGCCAAAAACTTGAATTGTATTCCCTTGTTCTCTAGGTGGGTGCCTGATTACCCAAACTCGAATCTGTATTCTCTTGTTCTCCAGGTGGGTGCCTGATTGCCAAAACTTTAACTGTGTTCCCTTGTTCTCCAGGTGGGCGCCTGATTGCCGAAACTCGAACTGTGTTCCCTTGTTCTCCAAGTGGGTGCCTGATTACCCAAACTCGAATCTGTATTCCCTTGTTCTCCAGGTGGGTGCCTGATTGCCAAAAACTTGAACTGTATTCCCTAGTTCTCCAGGTGGGTACCTGATTGCCAAAACTCGAACTGTATTTCCTTGTTCTTCCAGGTGGGTGCCTGATTGCCAAAACTTTAAATGTATTCCCTTGTTCTCCAGGTGGGCGCCTGATTACAACAAACAGACAAACAAAGAAACTTTCTACCCCAGTCTGATATCTTGGCACACCTGTGAATGTTAATAGAATCATGTTACCCAAAATCTCTAAGAATTTAAACTAAATCCCATTATCTAGGAGGGTCCTGAAAATTTCGAATTGAATCTCATCTTAAGAAAGAAAGCTTTAGAGCCAACTATATTTCCTCAAAGTAGAGCTTATGCTAGATCTTGTTACTCATGGATGTTTTGAATTTTAACTAAGTCCCATTGTCCAGGCGGGTCCTAAGAACTTCAAATTAAATCCCATTATCCAGGCGGGTCTTCAGAGTTTAAAATTAATCCTTGAAAGTTTGAAATCAAATCCCATTATCCAGGAGGGTCCTGAGAGCTTAGAATGTACTTACCTGAACCAAACTCTCTTCCTGGAGGATCTCTGTAGAAAGAACAAAATTCCTTGCCCCTGAATCATGCTTCCCTCATGGAGGGTCCCTGCAAATCAGAAAAAATTTCTGGCCCCTGTTTCAATCAAAGAAAACTTTATCAGTTTGAGAAATGTGGTGGTTAGTTTGTGGAATTCTTGCTGAGGATGGCCTTCCCACTGCCGCGCTTTGTTCTAACTAACTGCTTTGAACTTGGACAAGAATTTGTTTGACCTTCTGGCTGAATTTCAACAATATGACCTTGAAAGACCCGAATGACCTTTGCTCGAACCGTTGTCTTACATTTCTGTCATTCCCATTTCAACCTCTGCATCTTCCACAACATTCACAAACCACTCTACCACTTGAACTTTTACTAACACCTTATTTCCATTTTTGCATTGTGTTATTTCTGGTATGCTTTGGCCGCACTTTGCTTCGTGCAATTTCGGAAGCTGGTAGTAAGTTTTGGAATCCTTCTTTTACTCGCTTAAACACTGCTGATATTGGTAAAGCCTTAAAGAAAATAATCCCAAAAGAAATGAAATGCAATGACTTGGAGAATTAGGAATAAAGAAGAAAATCCGAAACAGGATGACTATTTTTGGGAGAAAAAGGAAAAGAGACTTATCTGGGTGAGGAAACTGGCACCAATGATCATGACATGCATTTCGGATTAATCAACCCATCCTGTTCAACCAATCAATTTTCAGTTGTCATATCTCATGCCCGGGACCTCCATAACCCAATCTCTTTGCCAAGTCGCTGACCTTGCTCGGTTTGTGGTGCCCTGACGGGTTTTCACCAACAGACCTCTCTCATTTGTTCATCTCTCAACTCACTGTCGCCCTACGGTGCCCGTGAAGGTTTTCACCGATAAGACTCTCTCACTTTAATTTCTCTCAGCTTACCATCGCCTTACGGTGCCCGTGAAGGTTTTCACCAATAAGACTCTCTCATTTTTTTAATTTCTCTCAGCTTACCATCGCCTTACGGTGCCCGTGAAGGTTTTCACCAATAAGACTCTCTCATTTTTTTAATTTCTCTCAGCTTACCATCGCATTACGGTGCCCGTGAAGGTTTTTACCAATAAGACTCTCTCATTTTTAATTTCTCTCAGCTTACCATCGCCTTACGGTGCCCCTGAGAGTTTTCACCAATAAGACTCTCTCATTTATTTGTCTTCCTTTGTACGGCACAGAGTGTTGCCCCTGGTGTGAATCATATCTCTGCCTCGCTTGACTTGGCACTCTTAAACAATGGTCGGAAGGTCTTTCTTTGGACCGTAATGCAGGCTTTTGGATGGGGTTAGAAAGAAAGGATAAAGGCTCAAAACAAATTGAGTGGGTTCACAATTACAACTTTTGGAATCAGATCTTTTATATAGCCACGATGTCTGCCCAGTTCCTTTGTCTGGGGCTTTTGAATTTTTATTTGGATGGGACCGAACCGTGAGGCTGCCTACGTATCCTTAAAAGGAATCAGGTCGAACGTAGTTCACGTAATAGGAATTGCTTTTTTGTTGTTACTTTTTCTTTTTCTCTTCTTTCTCTTTTTCTTTTCTTTTCTCTCTTTTTCTCTCTTCTTTTTTTCATTTCTTTCTCTCTTTTTATCTTATTTTTTCCTCTTTTCCTTCTTTATTTACCCTTTGTGTTCGTTTTTTTGAACTTTGCTACTGATTCCCAAAAGAGGAGTATGAAAGAAAATAAATAAGGCTCAAAGGGGTAACGATGGGTAAAGTGTTTAGATAGCAGAATAAAATGCCTTCGTCATTCCAATCTTCAAAACATGCCAAGTACAAACAAACAACAGTTTAGACCAAAGAAACATACATAATATCTTTTGACTGCGTCAGAATTGATAGCCATATCTACACATTTGCCTTCTATATCTGTTAAATACAAAGCACCATTGGAAAATACTCTCGTCACGATGAACGGCCCCTGCCAATTTGGGGCGAACTTGCCTTTTGCTTCAACCTGATGTGGAAGGAGGCATTTCAATACTTGCTGACCCACCTCAAATTTTCGGGTACGCACCTTTTTGTTGTATGTCCTTGCCATTCTCTTTTGATACAACTGGCCATGATACACTGTTGCCAGTCTTTTTTCGTCAATCAGACTCAATTGCTCCAAACGGGCTTTGACCCATTCATCATCATCAATTTCGGCTTCAGCAACAATCCGAAGAGATGGAATTTCGACTTCCGCAGGTATCACTACTTCAGTACCATATACCAATGAATAAGGAGTTGCACCTACTGAGGTGCGAACAGTAGTGCGATAACCTAGCAAAGCAAAAGGCAACTTCTCATGCCATTGCCTGGAACCATGCACCATTTTCCGGAGTATTTTCTTTATGTTCTTGTTGGCTGCCTCAACATCTCCATTTGCCTTGGGCCGATACGGAGTGGAATTCCGATGCGTAATCTTGAACTGTTGGCACACTTATTTCATCAAATGACTGTTGAGATTAGCACCATTGTCTGTGATGATTACTTTGGGGATTCCAAACCGACAAATGATATTTGAATGAACAAAGTCGACCGCTGCCTTCTTGGTCACAGATTTGAAAGTTTTAGCTTCGACCCACTTAGTGAAATAGTCAATGGCCACCAGAATGAATCTGTGCCTATTTGATGCCGCGGGCGCAATTGGTCCAATGACATCCATGCCCCAAGCAACAAAGGGCCACGGTGCGGACATTGTGTGCAACTCAGATGGTGGATAGTGAATCAAATCCCCATGCACCTGGCATTGATGACACTTGCGTACGAATCTGATGCAATCTCGTTCCATAGTGATCTAGTAATACCCGGCTCGAAGGATCTTCTTTGCCAGCACATACCCGCTCATATGCGGCCCGCAAACTCCGGAATGTACCTCGGTCATGATGGTCGTGGCTTGCTTTGCATCGATGCATCTCAATAGCCCAAGATCTGGAGTTATTTTGTACAATACACCCCCCCCCCCCCCCCGCTCAAGAAAAATCCACTAGCCAAACGTCGGATTTTTCTCTTTTGATCACCTGTGGCTTGCACCGGATATACCCCCATCCTGATTTACTCCTTAATGTCATGGAACCATGGTTCACCATCGATTTCCTCTTCAATCACATTACAGTAGGCATGTTGGTCCTGAACTTGAATATGCAGAGGGTCGACATAAGCTTTGTCCGGGTGGTGTAACATTGACGCCAAGGAAGCCAAAGCACCGGCAACCTCATTATGGATCCTTGGAATATGCCTGAACTCTATTGATCGAAACCGCTGACAAAGATCATGTAAACATTGTCGATACGGTATGAGCTTTAAATCCCGTGTCTCCCATTCTCCTTGAATCTGGTGTACCAGGAGGTCCGAGTCTCCCAAGACCAAAACTTCCTAGACTCCCATGTCTACAGCTAACCTTAATCCCAAAATGCATGCCTCGTACTCAGCCATGTTGTTGGTACAATAGAAACGAAGCTGAGCCGTAACAGGGTAGTGATGCCCTGTTTCTGATATGAGTACTGCACCTATTCCGACACCTTTCATGTTGGCGGCTCCATCAAAGAAAAGTTTCCAACCTGGTCCTTCAACCTGCTCCACCTCGTTGATATGCATCACCTCTTCATCCGGAAAATAAGTTCGCAATGGTTCATACTCTACGTCGACCGGGTTCTCGGCCAAATGATCGGCCAATGCTTGGGCTTTCATCGCGGTCCGAGTCACGTAGACAATGTCAAACTCTGTGAGCAGAATCTGCCACTTCGCAAGTCTTCCTGTGGGCATAGGTTTCTGGAATATATACTTTAGAGGATCTAAGCGAGAGATGAGGTAAGTAGTGTAGGACGACAGATAATGCTTCAACTTTTGTGCTACCCAAGTCAGGGCACAACATGTCCTTTCAAGGGGAGTGTACTTAACCTCATAGGATGTGAACTTCCTGCTGAGATAATAGATGGCTTGCTCCTTCCTGCCTGTGACGTCATGTTGACCCAACACACAGCCAAATGATTTGTCCAAGACCGTCAAAAAAAGAATTAAAGGCCTTCCGGGTTCCGGCGGGACCAACACAGGTGGGTTTGACAAGTACCCCTTGATTTTATCGAACGCCTCCTGGCACTCATCAGCCCATTTGACCGCAACATCCTTCTTCAGCAACTTAAATATGGGCTCACACAAGTTGTCGTGAGTTGAGCAATAAATCTGCTGATGTAGTTTAAACGCCCGAGCAAACTCATCACCTCAGTCTTGTTCCTTGGAGGTGGCAACTCTTGGATAGCTTTGATCTTTGACGGGTCTAACTCAATGCCTCGACGACTGACCATGAATCCCAACAACTTTCCGGATGGAACACCAAATGTGCACTTGGCAGGGTTAAGCTTAAGATTGTACCTACGAAGCCTTTGGAAAAACTTCCTCAGATCTCCGTCATGGTCGGCCTGTTGCTTTGACTTTATGATCACATCATCCACGTAAACCTCAATCTCCTTGTGTATCATGTCATGGAACACAGTAGTCATTGCCCTCATGTAGGTTGCCCCGGCGTTTTTCAAACCAAAAGGCATTACCCGGTAGCAATAAGTTCCCCATGGAGTAATGAATGCTGTCTTTTCTGCATCCTCCTCATCCATCAAAATCTGGTGGTATCCCGCGTAACAATCCACAAAAGACCCGATCTCGTGCTTGGCACAGTTGTCTATCAGAATGTGGATATTTGGTAACGGAAAATTATCCTTTGGACTGGCTTTGTTAAGATCACGGTAATCAACGCACACCCTGGTCTTGCCGTCCTTCTTTGGCACTGGCACAACATTAGCTAACCAAGTTGGATATCGCGTGACTCGAATGACCTTTGCGTCCAACTGCTTCGTGATTTCTTCCTTAATCTTCACACTCATGTCAGTTTTGAACTTTCTCAGCTTCTGCTTGACAGGAGGGAATTCTGGATCAATTGGTAGCTTGTGGACCACCAAATCGGTACTCAAACCTGGCATGTCATCATACGAACATGCAAAAATATCCTTATATTCAAACAATGCTTTGATTAATTTTTCCCTGATTTGTGGCTCAAGATGGACACTTATCTTGGTTTCTCTGACATTATCTGGATCTCCTAAATTGATTGCTTCTATTTCATTCAGATTAGGCCTGGGTTCTTCTTCAAAATGATTTAATTCCTTACTAATTTCCTCAAATGTCTCATCCTCATCATATTCTGTTTCATCAACATACTCTATTTCTTGGATTATTATTTCAGAATTGGATTGACTTTTAAGACTGGGCTGAAGATTCCTCATGCATGTCATGTCATTGAAACCAGCATAAAAAGAACTGTACAAAAGAAAAGAAAAACAAAAATAAAAACTATCAGGAAAGATGGAAAAGGGAAATTGCATTTCATTGAAAATAAAGGATAACAGGGTTTGTACATCAGCAAACGAAAAATAAAAAGTCTAGGTCACAACCCTGGAATAACCCAGATAGAAAGGAAACCAAAAACAAACTACCAATACTCCTTCCGAGTAGGGAGAGGAGTTGCCTTTCAATTGTTAAGCTTTACATTCGGCCCGACGAACTGCACGTCTGCTTTGCTGGACTGTCCTCCGACTTCTACCATGTTCGCATCATCAAACAACCTCTGGACCTTTTCAATTAATTCCTCATCAACATCAACCATAGGATTTGGAACTGTTGACACTGTGCGTTTCCTGGCACCGGGCTTAACAAAAGACCTGGAGAGACGCGGGATAGGCTTCGGAAGTGCCCACGCCTTCTGTTTCACCCTTTTAGCCCTTTTCACTTATGTCGCTGTGGGTTTGAATCCAAGACCAAACGTACCCAAATTCTCAGGGAGGGACACTGGCTGTGTGATACCCTGCAAGGATGCACCAAAACCTTTACCTGGCAGAAAGCCATTTTTCAACATTTCAGAGGCCACCATGACGGATGCAGAAGCTATCCTCGGAGTTGGAACACACTTCCCTTCCGGAATCTTCTCGACCAGCACTGTTTCAGAAACTTGATAGATCCAAGGCCCTTTGTCATCTTCGGCCTCAGTAAACGGGAGATAGGCATCACTGTGAGCACACAAATTCTCCTCGCCATGCACGACGATCTCCTGTCTGTCCCACTCGAACTTGACCATTTGGTGCAAAGAGGACGGGACTGCTTTGGCGGAGTGTATCCACGGCCTCCCTAACAATAAATTGTAAGAGACGGCCACATCCAATACTTGTAATTCCATGGTGAACTCCACCGGTCCTATTGTCATCTCAAGCATTATATCACCAATCGAGTCTTTTCCTCCACTGTCAAAACCTCGGACGCATATGCTGTTCTTATGAATCCTCTCATCCTCAACTTTTAACTTGTTCAGAGTAGAGAGAGGGCAAGTATTTGCACTGGATCCATTGTCAACTAATACCCTGGTGACCACAGAATCTTCACATTTCACCGTAAGATAGAGAGCTTTGTTGTGTTCAGTACCTTCCACGGGCAACTCGTCATCAGAGAAGGTAATCCTGTTTACTTCAAATATTTTGTTGGCGATCTTTTCCAGATGGTTCACTGACTTTTTGTCGGGGACATGAGCCTCGTTCAAAATTTTCATCAAAGCTCGACGATGATCGTCTGAATGGATCAACAATGATAGCAGGAAAATCTGAGCGGGCGTCTTTCTCAACTGCTCTACGATGGAGTAATCTCGTACCTTCATTTTTCTCAAAAACTCCTCCGCTTCTTCTTCACTGACTGGTTTCTTTACTAGGGCTGGGTTATCTCTGGATGTTTTAGATTTCCTTAACTCTTCCGGGGCGAAGCATCTCCCCGAACGAGTTAATCCCTGTGCCTCATTAACTTCTTCTTTCACTTCCTTTCCTTTATAGGTCATTGTCACCCATTCGTAGTTCCATGGGATAGCCTTGGTGTTGAATACCGACAACTGGGTTATAGGCTTGATGATGATAGGGTCTGTACGAGAACCCTCCACAATTATGATAGGCTTACTCGCCAACCCTGGAACGACCACCTTTGACTTATCTTGCTTTGCTACAACATTACTTGGGGATCTTTTCTCAATTACCACAGACGGCCCACCGTTTGTCGTGTTCAATTTGCTCACCGATCCTTCAACCGTTGGTTTTCTGACTGGCTTGACCTTACTAGACCGAATCATCATGACGGATTGTGAAGGCTTCTTGGGTTCCCCCTTATGCACTATCTCGATCATGTTTGTTTCATCATGGGTTGGCAATGGGTTCTAATTGATGTTGGGTGCCTCCGTGGTTTGGACTACAATTTGGTTTGTGTCGATGAGTTTCTGGATGGCATTTTTCAGGTGCCAACACTTCTCCATATCATGTCCCGGAGTACCAGAACAATATGCGCAGCTCATGGAGTAATCAAGATTCTTTGGAGGAGGGTTTGGAAGTTTCGACTCAATTGGCCTCAACACATCCAACTGTCTCAATCTTTGGAATAAACTACTGTAAGACTCCCCCAATGGGGTGAAAGTTTTCTTCCGCTGCAACCTTTCATTTCTGAATACTGGTTTGGGCCGAAAATTCGGACCAACAGGGTTTCAGTAGGTTCGTTAGGGTGGGTAAGCATTTTGTGGAGCTGGGTAGGTGTTTTGTGGGGACGGAGCATGCCATTGTGAATAGGAAGGAGGTTGAGTATATGACCGGGCGTGGTGGACAGAAATTTGAGGGTCTGGTGATGGGAAGTAATGTTGGGGTGGATTATATGGATTTTGGGGGTAGGCTTGGTGATGGGGTCGAGGCTGGGTATAATGGGGTGATGGGCCCCTCAGTCTAAACCATGATCCTGAATCAACTGTTGCCACATCTTCTTTCTTCTTCTTTCCACTCACTCCCCCGGTACCATTCTGAATGGCTTGAGTGATTGCTTTGATGACTGAGTAGCTCATGATTTTGCTTGACTTAAGCCCTTCTTCCACCATGCCACCCATCTTTACTACCTCATTGAAAGACTTGCCTATGGCCGATCAGATGGCCAAAGTAAGTAGGCTCCAGTGCCTGTAGAAAGTACTCCACCATTTCATTTTCCTCCATCGGGGGGTTAACTCTTGCCGCTTGTTCTCTCCAGCGAAAATCGTATTCTCTGAAACTTTCACTAGGCCTCTTCTCAATCTTAGTCAAAGACAAACGGTCTGGAATAATCTCGACGTTGTATTGGAAATGACGAGTGAATGCTTGGGCCAAATCATCCCAAGTATACCATCAACTATGATCCTGACGAGTGTACCACTCCAATGCCGCGCCACTCAGACTCTGGCTAAAGTATGCCATCAGTAGTTCATCTTTCCCACCGGCCTCTCTCATTTTACTGCAGAATCTTCTCAAATGGGCCACCGGGTCTCCATGCCCATCATATAGGTCAAATTTAGGCAATTTGAATCCCACCGGCAGCTGAACATCAGGAAAGAGACACAAGTCTTTGTAGGCTACGCTCACCTGGCCTCCCAGTCCTTGCATGTTTCTGAACGATTGTTCCAGACTTCTTACCTTCCTGAACATTTCCTTTTGCTCTAGGTTTTTAGGTGGTTTTTCAGTTTCAACAGGGAGGTCGAAACGAGGGTCGTATGAGTAATGGTCTGGGGCCTTGAAAGTAGGCTTTGGGGGATAGTATTGGTTATCCCGGGTCGGGAATAATGTCTCACTGGAGGATCGATGGAGTGTAGCGGGCGGGGGTGCTACGAAAATGGGGGTGGCTAGTGGAAGGGGGTATGGGATTGGTTTGGCTGGTGGTGCTTGTGTGGTTTGGGAAGTGGTGCCTTGATAGTGGTGGTAATGGGGGAAGCCTGGTGGATGTTCCGGGGATAAGTCAATAGTGGGAAACTCTTGGGATTGAGCTAGTGGCGGGATGACATCAGGGTTGGCGGGGTATGATGGTGGTGGATGCCCCTTCATCCATGCTTGGTACATTTCTGCCATTTGGTGTTTCAACTTATGGAGCTCCTCTTTCAAATTATCATCAGACTCTTCTCCCTCCTTTGACTGATTAATAGCACTTGCGTCCAGCTCTTTGCAAGCCATGATCAACTTATCTTTAGACCTGGTGTTGTACGGGTGGGTTGCCAGAATGCCAAACAAACTAACTACCTGCCTGGATTCACGTTAATTGCAGCAAACTTGTCAACGTTAAAAGATTTAACAGATAGGCAACCACACATTTGGGATGCAATGCACCTAGGCAGTTAAAGTTTCTAGTGATGCATTTGAACGGCTGCATGTTTCATCCCGGCTTTTAGTCTAACAATTATTTTTTCCCTTTCACTCCAAAACCTTTCCCAATCACTATTTTTGTTGCCACTTTGTTTTGCGTTTGTTTTTCCTCTCTTGTTTTGCCATTATTTCTTTCCATTCGATTTTCTTAATTTCCTTTCTCTCTCTGGTTTTTCTTTCTTTTTCCTTCTATTTTTCATTATGGTTGTGATCGAATCCTATGGGGATTGCCTACGTATCATGGCGCCGCATGAATCAGATCAATACGTAGTTCAGGGAATAGATAAGTAAAAGCAATTTCATTTCACAATTAAAGATAGTTCTTGGCATTACAAGTGATTTTTGGGAAATACTGAATGAACATGAAAGAAAAATACGGACTCGAGACTTAAAACAAAACATCTTAACATTTAAAGCAATAAAAATACAGACTCAAAAACATCAATGGTAAAGGAGAGCCTCTGGTTGTCTTCTCGGTGCTAGGGGTGCATTGGCAGGCCTCTGTGCGATATCCTGCTGAAGTCGATCCAATTCGTCCATCACTTGATGGACGAAAGTCATCATGGTGGAAAAGAACATGGAAGTGGTCATACCCTCGCACTCGTGGCACTTTTGCACCACGTAGTCAGCTATTTCTGTAATTCTGTGCCGTATGACCCCCTTCTCTCAAAGTAAGCGGTCTACCTGATGTGATCGGGCTCCTAACATCCGGGCAGTTGCATCATTTTTCTTTTGCAATTCTTGCACGGTTCCCTCCAACTGACCAATCTCTGCGTACCAATGCTCCTTCTCTGTTCTAAAGTCTTTGGTCTGTTGGACCATTTCGTTCCCCATGGAAAATAACTTTTCCTTCAAGATGGCCATTTCTTTACTGTATGTTTGCCTCAGTTGACGAGTCTTCTCTTCTGTCCCCTTTGCTAACTCCCTTCGGGTTTCTAGCAAGTCTTTTTTCGGCTTTTCTTAAATCTATAGTATAGTCATGTACCTTCAACCTTAAGTTGTTAATGAGCCTTTCATCTCTTTCGCTCCTCACAGGTGTCTCGAGGGCTATCTTTAGATTCTGAACTTGGGCACGGAGTGCCTCATTTTCTCGAGTCATTTGTCGTTTTTCACCCTCGACTACCTGTGCTTGCAAATGATTGTCGAACTCCATATTTCTCAACTTTTCTTTTAAAGCATGGATGGTGGCTTGATATTCTCTTTCCTTTTTGGCCCAGGCTAGCCTTTCTTGAACTTTATCATCAAAAGCTTGCACATGAGGCTTTTTGGGGGGCCTTTCCGGCTCAGGTTCCGGTCCTTCACTAATGCAATTCCTTTTATCAAACCATGCTTCATACCTTGGATCAACTTCCCCTTTAGTAGGATTGGGTACCTGAGTATCTGTTTTCAAGTACCGACAACCGTTCCAACTTTGTTGAACTAAGGCCTCAGGTAAGGGGGCCTCGGGGTGTAGCTCGATAACTTGGACGCTCAAATCCTCTTCTACATGTATGACTTGGTAACGGCCTAACTGTCTCAGAACCCGCTGGGGCGCATATGGTTGGATACTCTTGAGACCCATTAACAGTAGGTGGTTCCTGGCAGCAGACATAATTATGACTTCTTGGAGTGGGAACCATCCCAAAGTCCATTCTATTTGGTTTGCTTTTAGAGATCTCAGATGATCAACCCAGGCCTCGACCCCTTCTGGAAAAAGGTAATGTTTCACTCTCTCCTCATAGCCCTGGATGAAGTTGTTTTTGTCGGTACTGGTACCATAGCTTATGAGTGGTGGGTGATGGCGAAGATGTTCAATTAGCCACATCTGAAGAATGACATTACAGCCTTCAAAGAATGTTTTTCCTGACTTGCATTCAGTCAAAGCCCGGAATATGTCAGATAATATGAGGGGAACC
Organism: Nicotiana undulata; assembly: GCA_005239495.1. Classification (NCBI taxonomy): domain Eukaryota; kingdom Viridiplantae; phylum Streptophyta; class Magnoliopsida; order Solanales; family Solanaceae; genus Nicotiana; species Nicotiana undulata. Next base: position 57,117 of record ML260449.1, on the reverse strand, counting down.
AGGGTATGGTCTTTCTTTTCAGTCAAGACTTGGGCGATTTTGGTCACCTGAATGTCAATAGTCCCTTCAGCATTGGGAAAGATCATAACACCCAAAAATTCTACGATGAAAGAAAATCGGCGATGGATTCTCCAGGTATCCTTATCTTCTTTATTAGTTAAGCCATTTTCGTGTCTTTCAAATCCATCTGAGAAGCCATATCTGGAGTAAAGGAAGTAGAATGAGCAACACCCATTGAATACTCGATTTTTGCTGAGTTGCCGGCTAACATGAAGGACCTCGAAGAACCGACGCACCGAGATAGGTCTTGGAAAGATGAGTTGTTGATTCCTTAAGTCTTTATCAAAACCCACATACCCGGTGACCTCTTCTAAAATCGGAGTGAGCTCAAAATCTGAGAAGCGGAACACATTGTGGACCGAGTCCCAAAAGGTTACCTAGGATTGGATCAGGTCTTTTCTGGGCTTGACCCCCATAAGATCAACAAAAGACCCCAACTGTTTGTGAATCCATTCTTTTCCCTCTTTATCTATATCATGCCACCACAGCTGGAGTTGTAGCGGAGCCCCTTCTACAGTATTTAGTTGCGGAGTTTGGACAGTGTTCATTTTTGCACCTGTGAGCAAACATGGTTAGGATTACCTCTGATTTTGACACAAAAGACTCATTTTTAATTTTTGAAAGACAAACTCTCCTAAAATGGCTTATTTGTGCAATATTGACCACAGTGGTCATTTTTTGCAAAAATGGCCCCTTCTTACTTTGAATAAAGTTTCGAGGCCAACCGGGTACTTTTCGGAAAAAGTGACAGACAAATTCATTCTTTAACGAAAATAGCCCTTCGACAATGTGAAAATGTTCTAAGGCTATTTTGGAATGAACGGTGTAAGACTTTAACCGAAGCTTGGTCGGTTTTATTTGACTGACGGACATTTTTATTTGTTTTTTTTTCTTTATTTGAAAAGTGGGGTCGGCACCGATGAGGCTTGCCTACGTATCTCATATCCTATGAGAATCATACCCACGTAGTTCGATCAGTTTTGACACAACTAAAAAAGTGACTTTGAAATTTCTTCATTTACGACTATTTGGAAATACTTTTCTCCCTTTTTTCAGTTGTTTTGAAATCCTTTTCTTTTTTCGGAAAATTCGACTGAGTTCCGAGGTATTTTCAAATATCAAGTTTTTCAACACTGGTAATTTCCTATATTTTCTCGCTCTTGGTTTTCTATTATTTTCTTTCTTTATTTAGCCGGTCAACAGACAAACCGAGATAAATAATGCACGTAATCTAATAGGATGCATCAGGATGGTCTTTTTGATTTGGGTACACCTGTCCTAGGCGGACCCAACCCCTGTGTTGAGTCCCCTAAGTCAAAATGCACATGATGCAAATAAACGTTCTTACTAGGGATCCCGCATGAGGTTTTGTCATTCTAGGGTTTAAACCTGGGGTTTTGTTCTAGACCTTGGCTACCCGAGCGGATAACTCGAGTCGGGGTGGGAGCGACGTACCGGTAGCACGAAAAGGCTATCCGGCCTAGTGGCTAGTCCATCCCCGTATTTCTTACATGGTATGCCATCTAACAGAAAGGCGGGCCACGCGGACGTGTGCACCAATTTTTAGAAGACTCAGAAGGGAGGCGCAAGAAGGTAGTTTAAATACAGTTCAAATAAATATCAAAGCAGTAAATAAATAACATTTAGCACATTGAGCACACAAAATACAATAATATCACAACTAATAAAGCTAAGTAAAATCATTTTAACAAGCTCGAATTTTTGAACCCTGAACCAGAGATTCTGGGTTCGATCCCCAACAGAGTCGCCAGAGCTGTCACACCTCCTTTTTCCACCCCCGGATGAGGGTAATATAGGGAGCTTTTCCAATTAAAGTGACAATAATTGAAATGTTATTATTTATTTAATCAGAGTAGCCACTTGGGATAATTTATGGTGTCCCAAGTCACCTGTTTATTTTAAATCCCAAATCGAGGAAGTTTTGACTCTGTTTAAATTGTCTGCGAACCAGAAATCCGGGTAAGGAATTCTGTTAACCCGAGAGAAGGTGTTAGGCACCCCTGAATTCCTTGGTTCTAGCACGGCCGCTTAATGATTAAACTTGGCCTAAATTATTTAATTATTGCTTTTATACCTATTCGCATGTATATTTCTACCGCTTTTATTATTCCTTGAATTTAAAGAGTTATATTGAGGCGGGTTAGGTATGCGTAAACCCGTGGAACTTGGATGTGTCAAAATCATGTCACGCGGACGTGTACATAATTCACAACACTAAAATTATTTAAGATAAATAGTCAAAGTTGCGCGAACGCGTATTTTTGTTTTATTGTAAAAAAGATACTAGAATCGTGTCACGCGGGCGTGTACACAATCCCGATAATTTTAAGAAGTTCGTCCCTAAAATGTCTCTATGAGTGTTCATCTTAATCTTTATTTGTGTTACGTAAACGTATACACAATTTTGGGAAAAGGTATATTTAATTATTTTTATCCAAAGTTACGTAGGACGTATACTTTGGAAATTGATTTATTGCCTAAATCTAAGTGTTACTTAAATCAGGTATGGGGGGGTTGCGTTTCAATATTCCTCACGTAAATTACTAATTTAAGTCGCAGGGTACTAATCCAAATTCTGGTTAATCTCATCCACCCAAATTCTATTCGAACTAAACTCGTCACTTTACTGGGTCAATACTGCAGGACAAAGCCAAACCTCTATTCGCTCCTCTTAATACCAATTCCACATATCCGATTTACCCAATTCACAATTGATATTGAACCTTTATTATCTTAGCTAAATAATGAACAATAGACATTTATTAAGCATTTAAACTAAGTAAAAGAAACATTACAACAAAGCAGATACAAGCAAAAACCATATTAATCACTAAATTAATATGAAGTTCACATGTTATTACAATACCCAAATAACCATGTTATAGCTTTTAAACCATTGTCTTGCTACCAATGTCGACAGTATACATCTGAAGATTAAAACAATCTGCTCACTAATCATATCAAATTCACCTGTATAACTGCCTTAAACAACATTGAAATTCTAGGCTATTTAGATCGAAAATACACAGTATTGAGATTCTAAGCTATTTAAACAATATTGACCAATGCTATGGAAGGAGTAAGTATGCTAAACACTCAAACATGAGGACTTTCAGGCCAAATCACCAAACCATCATAATAAACTAAGGTCCAAAAACAAGCTCAAAAATGAAATACACAATAGTAAAGGAAAAGAAATGAGAGGAGCCACATAACAAGAGGCTGAAACTCATAAAGATACCAGATGAACTTGAATAAACATGTGAATGAAATCAAAAAGGCAACATATATCCATTAGATCTTTACAGTATAACTACATGTCTTAAACTCTAACTTTAACTGTCATTCAAGGTCCAAGAAGTACCTAGGTATCAAAACAAAGTAAATGAGTGAGGTTTTCAGCAAGAAAATAGCAATAGGAGCACAACAGCAAGTCGAAGCAACCACAACTTTTTTAACCCATGGTCAAAACCAGAAAAAGGAACCAACTGCTATTGAAGACCTTTCCAAAATTCTTCTAAACCAAAATCAGAAGAAAAAAAACCAATTTGAGCCAATTTCTAATGAAAGTAGTGAAGAGAGCTTTTTGTATTTTTCTAGGATTTCCGACCCTTTCTTTGAATGAAAATAGGGTCTATATACAGCCCTTTTTGGGTATCATGTGCTGCAGAAACAGAATGGGAATTATTCCCTCACACAAGCATCTTTTTTTTAACTAATCGGACAGCTGGCTGCCCCTTATTGGCTCAGCATTTTGTGCTAATCCAATGGAGACAGCTGCCCCAGGTTCTAGCACCTTCCTAGATACCCTTTGCCTCCCAAAACCTGGTTCATGCCTTCCCAACCCCCTTAATTCTTCCTTATACCATTGAAACCCTTATACCCATTTAATTTCAGCAGCCCTATCTTAGTCCTGCTCTGACTTTCGTTGACCAATGTTTCCATTAATGGATAGTTCAAACTAACCTTATGAATTAACTAACGGCTAATGGATAACCTAATTTGACATTAATCACTAACAATTTTAATTAAACAACACCTATGCATTTCAAACTATTCTAATTAATCTAAATGCAGTAACTCAAATGGTAACATGAATAACAATAAAGGAACACGGCCAACCAGTGAACTAAGAAGAGAAAAAGGAAACGGGAAAGAAAGAAAACGTACAAAGAAACAGGAAAAAGAGGATTAGCTCTAACCGGGGTGAGTCGACGAATCGAGACGACTCAACGGAGGCCAGGAGGGACTGCCAACGGTGAAGTGGCCGGACTCCGACGACCTTTGCGTTGAATCGAACTAACATTTGTCAATTTCTCATGCCATGAGCAATTAACTCATGTGAGTTCGAGCCGACGCAGTCTTGAAGAATCACTGGCGTGAACATTTTTAGGCATGTCGTATTTTCAGATTTAAAATAGCCCGTTTCCTGCTGGTTTCTTGGGGAAACAAATGATGGGAGGTGGATGAGGATGAAGAGGTGAGTGTCTGAGTGAATTTTGGTTTGGATTGGCGGAGCTCCTCTGCCGGAGGCGATTTCCGGTCGACGGCGGAGGGACAGTGGGACTGTGGTGGTGGAACGGTGGGGGCTGCCGGTCTCTAGAGAGGGGGAGAGAGACGGACGAAAAAAGGGGGGGGTTTAATACTTAGAGAAATGGGGGTAGGGGGGTAAGGTTTGGACATATATGTACTTAACAAATAATTAGTTCCCAGCCGTTGGATCCGGGGAGATCAACGACTAGGATCTTTTAACTACTAAACGGGGTCGTTTGGGTAACGGAGGGGGCAGACCAGGCTGGCTCATTTGGACCTGGGTCGTTGGGTTGCTGGTGAAGCAGTTTGGGCCTGGGCAATTCTAGCCCAGGTCCATTTTATTTCAACACATTAATCAAAATTCACCTTAATTAATTAACCTTAAGTTAACACTAAATGTAATAATTAATTCTAATCCTAGTCTTTGTTTAATTAATTAATTAATTAGGAGTCATGTTATTTAATCACTCCTAATCATTGAAAGACAAATTTCACAAATTTTGTTTAAGAAGTAATCAAATCAAGGCATTGTCATTAACTTACCTTAATATCAAACAATTATATTTACTTAAATGATAACTAAGGTTATGTACCTGATCATGTCATTTTAGATTACTTATGGATTTAAATGACGGATTATGGCTACGCAATGTGAAAATAAACTCGCAAATAACATTAAAATTCAACAAAAATCCGTAAAACTAGTTAATTTAGCGAGATTTTGTAGGATTATACGACAGGTAAAAATCACGTGCTCACACTCGCAGGTCGCACAAACTATTTGTCTGTATGAATTAAGTGTGTTATTTATTATAATACTGGTTTGAGTTCCATCCCATCATGAGAGAAGTGGGAGATGTTGGGTATTAAATTCGGATATCGGGTCGCTGTATATGGGTTGATCCAACCCAATTGGGAAGAGATAGAGTTTGAGAATAAAATAACTTCTTTGGAGAAGTTACTACACGTTTGGGTGTAGTTGAGAGCAGTTTTTTCCCATAGCAGTTAATTCTTTCTGCATAAATAACTCATCTGGTCTTCCTTATTAACGTGGGTAAAGACAAACAGAAAAGAGGATATTGCTCTTCCTTTTTCATCAATCTTCTCCTTCCTTAACAGTGAAGATTTCTCTTGTCCCTTTTGCAAAACACGCGGGAATAAAGACATTTAGTTTGTGAAACTAAACTTTGTTTCCCAAGAGATTCAAAGTTCGACTTTGGACAATTCTTTTGGTAGTGAGTTCAACGATCTCTGCTGCGACAAAAAGGTACACAACTGTCACGACCCGAAATCCCACCTTCAGGCCGTGATGGCATCTAGCGTTGAACCCGCTAGACAAGCCAATGTTTAATTAAGTTTACTTGATTAAAATTGAAATAACAACAATTACTGGAGCAAATATAAGTTTAAGAATGCGGAAGACTAAATAATTCAAGAACTTTAACGATAAACCTCATAAAAACTTTCTCAATTACACCCCAGAAACCGGTATCACAATCTCACGAACAGTCTAAGATTTCACTAAATACAATGGTCTGAAATCAGTGAATACAATTGTCTTGGAATTATAGGATAAGACAGAAGATGAGAAAAGGATAAGAGGAGACGCCAAGGCCCGCAGACGCCTGCAGGACTACCTCAGTGTCGCCGTGGACTGAAGTCTACTCCCTGAATCGCTGTCCACTGGGTCCGGTGCTATAATCTGCACAACATAAAGAAGTACAGGTGTAGCATCAGTACAACCGACCCCATGTACTGAGTAAGTGCCGAGCCTAACCTCGGCGAAGTAGTGACGAGGCTAGGACACGACAACAAATAACACCTGTGCAATTCAATAATGTAACATGAAATAAGCAAGGAAATACAACAACGGGGGAGAACATGCTGGGGATAAAGGGCAACAACTGACTGAAAAAACGGAATAAGGAACAGTTGAAATGTATAAATAACAACAGGAATTAACATCTCTGAACAAGTAAATAAACAGAAACAGCACGGCATGTCCCCTCATTCTATAACCTCACAAACACTCGGCACAGAATGTCCCCTCGTGCATAAATAATAATCACTCGGCACTGAATGTCCCCTCATGCATAACCTCACAATCACTCGGCACGGAATGTCCCCTCGTGCATAAATAATAATCACTTGGCACGGAATGTCCCCTCGTGCATAAATAATAAATAAACACTCGGCACGGAATGTCCCCTCGTGCATAAATAGTAAATAATCACTCGACACGGAATGTCCCCTCGTGCATAACCTCACAATCACTTGGCACGGAATGTCCCCTCGTGCATAACATATGTAAAAGAAACAATTGACAGGAAAGACAATAATAAGAAACCTCAAATGTACAAAATAATCAACAAGTATTCTACCATCCCGGCAAGGGATTCAGCTATAACCAATCTCACTCAGAGGTATAATTTTAAGAAATGATCCTCAACCGGACGAATAATCAATAACAATCTACTTCATGAAATACCCTCAATGTATCACTTCCAGAATGACAATTAATTCATTACGCAGAGAATATCAAAGAACACTATATTAATCATCAAGTTTGACTCACGGGCATGCTCGTCCACAACATATAGGTACCCGTCACCTCACCTATATGTTGGACATGGATTAACACATAGCAGATAAGACTCTATACATATTCCCTCAAGCTAAGGTTAGGCCAAACACGTACCTCGGCTCCAAAAATGCAAATCAAGCCTTTAGCACCGCTTTTCCTCTCGAATCTGACTCCGAAACAATCGTATCTAGACACAATTGACTCAATAACATCAATAATTATTCAACAATTCAATTCCAAAGCCTAATTATAGATTTCCCAACATTCTTCCAAAAATTCCAAAATTCGACCACGGGCCCACTTGGTCAAAACACGAGGTTCGGACCAAAACCCGATCACCCATTCCCACACGAGCCCAAATATATAATTTGTTTTGAAATCCGACCCCAAAACGATGTTAAATTCCCAAAAATTCGAAAATCCCTAACTCTACCCAAAATTCCAATTTCTACCTTTAATTTCATGTTTTTAGCCCTAAAATCTTGTGGGTGTTTAAGAAAAATGGAAAGAAAAGAGTTAAATATCACTTACCTAGGAGGTTATGGTGCAATAATTGCTTCAAAATCGTCCATGGGGTTTGGAGAAGAAGAGGGTTATGAATTTTGGGTGAAATCCCGTTTTGAATCTATTTTTAGGCTTTTAAAATCACTGAACAAAAATACCCTATTCGTTCGCGACCACCTAGCCGCGTTCGCACAGGGTTAACAAGCCTGGCCCATGTGTTCGCGTGTTAAGGGCCGCGTTCGCACAGGGTTGCTGCCCCAGGCCCCCAGGCCCCCCGTTAAGGCTGTGCGTTCACACTTACCCCCCCGCCCCCCGGGTTCGCATAGCCTACACTGGTCCCCTCTCCACGATCGCATCCTGAGTGGTGCGTTCGCACAATACATTTTCTACCCAGACCCCACTTTACCCTGTGCGTTCGCACTCCCTTGAGTGCGTTCGCATAGGGTAATATAACTGGACACCAGCAACAACAATAACACAAGAAATTTCCTAAGTTTTTGCACTCTGACACCCACCCGAAACTCACCCGAGCCCTCGGGGCTCAGAACCAATTATACACACAACCTCAACAATATCCTACGGATTTATTCGAGTAATCAAAACACCAAAATAACATCATAAAAACTGAATTAAGCCTCAAAATCTATAGAATTTTTCAAAAGCTTCATAACTTTCAAATTTCCCAATTTTAGTCTACGTCAAACCAAGTCTGTTTCTTACCAAATTTTACCGATAACTCATATAAAACATATTGAACCTGTTCCGGGCTCCGGAACCATGATACGTGCCTGTTATCACAGGTTTCACATCAAATCTCATTTTCAAAAACCTTTATATTTTTCAGAAAATAATTTTCTTTAAAAATTCATTTCTCGGACTTGGGACCTCAGAATTCGATTTCGGGCATACGCCCGAGTCCCATATTTTCCTACGGACCCTCCGGGACCGTCAAATCATGGGCCCGAGTCCATTTACCAAAAATGTTGATCAAAGTCAACTTTATTCAAATAATTATCATAAATTCCACATTTTATCAATTTTCCACCTAAAGGTTTCCCGACTACGCGCCCGGGATGCGCACACACATCGAGGTGAGATAAACGGAGGCTTTTAGGGCCTTGGAACACAGATTTAGTTAAAAATACACGGGATGACCTTTTGGGTCATCACAATCTCCACCCTTTAAAACAAACATTCGTCCTAGAACGGACATAGAATGGTACCTGAATCGGGGAAAAGATGGGGATATCGGCTCCGCATATCGGACTCGAACTCCCAGGTAGCTGCCTCAACAGGCTGACCTCTCTAATGAACACAAATCGAAGGATAACTCTTCGATCTTAACTAACGAACCTGTCGAGCTAAAATGGCTATTGGCTCCTCCTCATAAGACAAATCCTTGTCCAACTGAACACCGTTGAAGTCAAGTACATGAGATGGATCCGCAATATACCTCTGAAGCATAAACACGTGAAACACTGGGTGCACGACTGATAAACTCGGTGGCAACGCAAGTCTGTAGGCCACCTCTCCTACCTTATCCAAAATCTCAAATGGACCAATGTACCTAGGGCTCAACTTGCTCTTCTTTCCGAACCTCATCACGCCCTTCATGGGCGACACCCGAAGAAATACCCGATCTCATATCATAAATGCCAAATTTTGAACTTTGCGATCCGCATAACTCTTCTGCCTGGACTGAGTTGTACGAAGTCTATCCTGAATGATCTTCACCTTGTCCAAGGCATCCTAGACTAACTCAGAACCCAACAATCTAGCCTCTCCCGGCTTGAACCACCCAATTGGCGACCGACACCACCTACTATACAACGCCTAATACGGAGCCATCTGAATGCTCGACTGATAACTGTTGTTGTAGGCAAACTCAGCTAAAGGCAAGAACTGGTCCCATGAACCTCCAAAGTCAATAACACATGCTCGCAACATATCCTCCAAAATATGAATAGTACGCTTGGATTGTCCGTCCGTCTGAGGATGAAACGATGTGCTCAAATCAACCCGTGTGCCCAACTCACGCTGAAATACTCTCCAGAAATGGGAGGTAAACTGAGTACCTCGGTCAGATATAATGAACACGGGCACACCATGCAATGGAACAATCTCCCTCATATAGATCTTTGCCAACTTCTCTGAAGAATACGAAACTGATACAGGAATGAAGTGCGCTGACTTGGTCAGCCTATCCACAATGACCCACACCGCATCAAACATTATCTGAGTCCGTGGGAGTCCAACTACAAAATCCATGGTGATACGCTCCCAGTTCCACTCGGGATGCTCAATCTGCTGCATCAAACCACCGGGTCTCTGGTGGTCGTACTTAACCTGCTGACAGTTCAAGCACCGAGCTACATAGGCTACAATATCCTTCTTCATCCTCCGCCACCAATAATGCTGCCGCAAGTCCTGGTACATCTTTGCGGCGCCCGGATGAATGGAATACCGGGAACTATGGGCCTCCTGCAATATCAACTCACGAATACCGTCAACATCAGGTACACAAATACGACCTTGCATCCTCAGAACTCCCTCATCATCAACTGTGACTTGCTTGGCACCTCCGTGCCGGACCGTATCTCTAAGAACACATAAATGACGATCGTCATACTGCCTGGCCCGAATACGATCATACAATGAGGAACGGGCCACAGTATGGGCCAAAACACTGCCAGTCTCAGAAACCTCCAATCTCATAAATCGATTGGCCAAAGCCTTAACATCCAAAGCGAGCGGTCGTTCTCCGACTAATAAATAAGCAAGACTACCCATACTGGCTGACTTCCGGCCACCACATTGGCCTTCCCTAGATGATATAAGATGGTAATATCATAATCCTTCAACAACTCTAACCATCTCCTCTGCCTCATATTCAACTCTTTCTGCTTGAATAGGTACTACAAACTCTTATGATATGTGAACACCTCACAGGACACACCATATAGATAATCCCTCCAGATCTTCAACGCATGAACAATAGCTGCTAACTCCAAATCGTGAACTGGATAGTTATTCTCATGAACCTTCAACTGACGTGAAACATAAGTTATAACCTTGCCATCCTACATCAATATTGCGCCAAGCCCGACCCGTGAAGCATCACAATACACGGTATATGGCCCTGAACCTGTGGGAAAAACTAACACCGGTGCCGTGGTCAAGGCTGTCTTAAGCTTCTGAAAGCTCGCCTCACACTCATCAGACCACCTGAACGGGGCACCCTTCTGAGTCAACTTGGTCATCGGGGCTGTGATAGATGAAAAGCCCTCCACAAATTAGTGATAATAACCTGCTAAGCCCAAGAAACTCCGAATCTCTGTAGCTGAAGTGGGTCTAGGCCAATCTCTAACTGCTGAAATCTTCTTGGGATCCACCTGAATGCCCTCTGCGGACACAACATGGCCCAGAAATGCCACCGAACTCAACCAGAACTCACACTTAGAAAATTTGGCATACAACTGACTATCCCTCATAGTCTGGAGAACGACTCTAAGGTGCTGCTCGTGCTCCTCTCGGATGCGAGAGTATATCAAAATATCATCAATGAAAACAATAACGAACGAGTCTAAATAGGGCCTGAACACTCGGTTTATCAACTCTATAAAAACAACGGGGGCATTAGTCAACCCAAATGACATCACCAAGAACTCATAATGCCCATATCGAGTGCGAAAGGTTGTCTTAGGGACATCAGACGCCCTAATCCTCAGCTGATGGTAACCATATCTCAAATCTATCTTGGAAAACATTGTAGCACCCTAAAGTTGGTCAAATAGATCATCAATCCTCGGCAAAGGATACTTATTCTTAATAGTAACATTATTCAACTGCCGGTAGTCAATACACATCCTCATTGATCCATCTTTCTTCTTGACAAACAACACTGGGGCACTCCAAGGAGAAACACTAGGCCTAATGAATCCTTTATCCAACAAATCCTGTAACTGCTCCTTCAATTCCTTCAACTCTAGCGAGGCCATACGATACGGCGGAGTAGAAATGGGCTGAGTGCCCGTAGCCAACTCAATGCAAAAATCAATATCCCTGTCGGGTGGCATACCTGGCAGATCAGCAGGGAATACCTCTGGAAACTCACGAACCACGGGCACAGACTCCATAGAAGGAACCTCGGCACTAGAATCACGAACATAGGCCAAATAGGCCAAACAACCCTTCTCGACCATGCGCTGAGCCTTCATATATAAAATAACTCTACCTGAAGAATGACTAGGAATCTCTCTCCACTCCAAGCGAGGTACTCCTGGAAAGGCCAAGGTCACTGTCTTGGCATGACAATCAAGAATAGCATGATAGGGGGATAACCAATCCATCCCCAATATAACATCAAAGTCCACCATATCAAGGAGCAAAAGGTCTACCTGAGTCTCCAGACCACCAATAGCCACTAAGCATGAACGGTAGACTCGATCTACCACAATGGAATCACCCATCGGTGTAGGCACATATACAGAAGTGCTCAGGGAATCACGGGGCATACTCAGATAAGGGGCAAAATATGAAGACACATAGGAGAATGTAGACCCCAGATCAAATAAAACCAAAGCATCTCGGCTGCAAAATGAAACTGTACCTGTAATAACTGCATCAGAGGTCTCAGCCTCAAGCCTGGCAGGAATAGCATAGCATCGGGGCAGAGCCCCTCCAACCTGAACATCTCTGGGTCGACCTACTGCGGGTTGACCTCTACCTCTCGTGGCCTGTCCTCCACCTCAATGAGTCTGACCTCCACCTATGGTACCACGACCACCACCCCTACCTGGCTGATGAGGCGGGGGTGCACTTGATAAGGGAACCATGGCACGGGAACCCTGATATTGAGGACCACCAAAACCTCGGGGGCAAAATCTGGAAATGTGCCCCGTACCACCGCAAGTGAAGCAAGACCTCGGCTGTTGAGAATACTGAACCTGGAACTGTCCCTGACGACCAGAATGACCACCCTGAAAGCTCTGAATCGGCGGTGCACTGATGGGAGCTGATGGTGCACTGCGGGATACCTGAAGTGCCGACTAGTAAGGCCTAGGAGGATGCCCTCTGCCAAAGAAATCTCTGCCTCCAAATGAGGCACCACTGAACCGCCGAAATGATGAGGTATCTTGTCAGACCCCTGACCACCGCCCTGTGATAAAACCATCTCAATACGCCTGGCCACATCGGCCGCATCCTGAAAGGAGATATCAGTAACTGTCTCCCTGGCCATCTGAAGTCTAATAGGCTGAGCTAGACCCTCAATAAACCTCCTCACCCTCTCATGATCAGTGGGGAGTATAATGATAGCATGACGGGCTAGAGTGATGAACCTGATCTCATACTGTGTAACAGTCATAGATCCCTGCTGGAGACGCTCAAAATGCCTCCGAAGATCCTCCCTCTGAGTAACTGGAAGAAACTTCCCCAAGAATAACTTGGAGAACTGAGCCCAAGTCAAAGGTGAAGACCCAGCTTGTCTGGTCAAGCAATAGTCTCTCCACCAAGTCTTGGCGGTACCAGAAAGAGGAAAAGTAGCAAAATCGACCCCATTGGTCTCCACAATGCCCATGTTCCGAAGAACCTCATAACAACTGTCCAAGTAATCCTGGGGATCCTCTGATGGTGCACCAGTAAAAGTAGTAGGGAATAACTTGGTAAACCGATCCAATCTCCATAGGGCATTTGCTGACATAGCTTCTCCCTCAATTGTCGGTGCTACAATACCCGGCTGAGCTACTCCAACTGTCTGAGGTGCTGGAGTCTGGAACTGAGAAGCTAGCTGCTCTGGTGTGCGAGTAGCAAGAGTCTGGGGCCCTCCCCCAGCCTGAGAGACGGCTGGTACAGTAGGAAGAAGACCGGCCCGAGCCACGCTCTCCATAAGTTCCACTAAGCAGACAAGAGCATCCTGAAGAACCGGGGTGGCAATGAACCCCTCTGGGACCTGAGCTGGTCCAACTAGAACCGTCTGACCAGGAACCTCAGCGGCAAAGTCTACCTGTGGGTCCTCTACTAGGGCTACTGCTCTGGGCTGAGCCCTGCCCCTGCCTCGGCCTCTAGCACGACCACCTCATCCTCTAGCATGGCCTCGACCTCGTCCTCGGCCCCTCGTAGGAGATGCAACAGGAGGATCGGACTGCTGGTCGGTAGATGAGGAAGCACGCGTTCTCGCCATCTGCGAGAGAATATAATAGAAACTCAATTAGCATTTAAAATTCAAATCGCACGACAGAGAAGAAGAAAAAGTGAAGTTATTCCTAACTTTGCAGCCTCTGAGGGATAAGTACAGATGTCTCTGTACCGATCCCTTATACTCTACCAAGTTCGTCCGTGAGTTGTGAGACCTAACCAACCTAGTGCTCTGATACCAACTTGTCACGACCCGAAATCCCACCTTCAGGCCATGATGGCGTCTAACGTTGAACCCGCTAGACAAGCCAACGTTTAATTAAGTTTACTTGAATACAATTGAAATAAAAACAATGACTGGAGCAAATATAAATTTAAGAATGCGGAAGACTAAAAAATTCAAGAACTTTAATGATAAACCTAATAAAAACTTTCTCAATTACACCCCAGAAATCGGTATCACAATCTCACGAACAGTCTAAGATTTCACTAAATACAATGGTCCGAAATAAGTGAATACAACTGTCTTGGAATTACATGATAAAACAGAAGATGAGAAAAGGATAAGAGGGGACGCCAAGGCCCACGGACGCCTGCAAGACTACCTCAGTGTCGCCGTGGACTGAAGGCTACTCCGTGAATCACTGTCCACTGAGTCCAGCGCTATAATCTGCACAACATAAAGAAGTGCAGGTGTAGCATCAGTACAACCGACCCCATGTACTGAATAAGTGTCGAGCCTAACCTCGGCGAAGTAGTGACGAGGCTAGGACACGACAACAAATAACACCTGTGCAATTCAATAATGTAACAGGAAATAAGCAAGGAAATACAACAACGGGGGAGAACATGCTGGGGATAAAGGGCAACAACTGACTGAAACAACGGAACAAGGAACAGTTGAAATGTATAAATAATAGCAGGAATTAACAGCTCCAAACAAGTAAATAAATAGAAACGGCACGGCATGTCCCCTCGTGCTATAACCTCACAAACACTCGGCACGGAATGTCCCCTCGTGCATAAATAATAATCACTCGGCACGGAATGTCCCCTCGTGCATAAATAATAATCACTCGGCACGGAATGTCCGCTCGTGCATAACCTCACAATCATTCGGCATGGAATGTCCCCTCCTGCATAACCTCACAATCATTCGGCATGGAATGTCCCCTCGTGCATAACATATGTAAAAGCAACAATTGACAGGAAAGACAAACCTCAAATGTACAGAAATAATCAACAAGTATTCTACCGTCCCGGCAAGGGACTCAGCTATAACCAATCTCACTCAGAGGTATAATTTTAACAAATGATCCTCAACCGGACGAATAATCAATAACAATCTACATCATGAAATACCCTCAATGTATCACTTCCAGAATGACAATTAATTCATTATAGAGAATATCAAAGAACACTATATAAATCATTAAGTTCGACTCACGGGCATGCTCGGCCACGACATATAGGTACCCGTCACCTCACCTATACGTTGGACATGGATTAACACATAGCAGATAAGACTCTATACCTATTCCCTCAAGTTAAGGTTAGGCCAAACACTTACCTCGACTCCAAGAATGCAAATCAAGCCTCTAGCACCGCTTTTCCTCTTGAATCCGACTCCGAAACAATCGTATCTAGACACAATTGACTCAATAACATCAATAATTATTCAACAATGCAATTCCAATGCCTAATTATTGATTTCCCAATATTCAAAAAATTTCAAAATTCGACCCCGGGCTCGCTTGGTCAAAATACGAGGTTCGGACCATAACCCGATCACCCATTCCCCCACGAGCCCAAATATATAATTTATTTTGAAATCCGACCCCAAAACGAGCTTGAATTCCCAAAAATTCGAAAATCCCTAACTCTACCCAAAATCTCAATTTCTATCTTTAATTTCATGTTTTTAGCCCTAAAATCTAGTGGGTGTTTAAGAAAAATGGAAAGAAACAAGTTAAAGACCACTTACCTAGGAGGTTATGGTGGAAGAATTGCTTCAAGAGGTCTATGGGGTTTGGAGAAGAAGAGGGTTATGAATTTTGGGTGAATGCGTTCACGTGCTAAGGGCCGCGTACGCACAGGGTTGCTGCCCTAGTCCCCCAGCACCCCCCCTCCCCCCCGCTAAGGTTGTGCGTTCGCACTTACCCCCCCCCCCCCCCCCCCCCCGCATTCGCATAGCCTACTCTGGTCCCCTCTGCGCGATCGCATCCTGAGTGGTGCGTTCGCACAGTACATTTTCTACCCAGACCCCACTTTACCCTGTGCGTTCGCATAGGGTAATATAACTGGACACCAGCAATAGCAATAACACCAGAAATTTCCTAAGTTTTTGCACTCCGACACCCACCCGAAACTCACCCGAGCCCTTGGGGCTCAAAACCAATTATACACACAACCTCAAAAACATCCTAATGACTTATTCGTGTAATCAAAACACCAAAATAACATCATAAACACTGAATTAAGCCTCAAAATCTATAGAATTTCTCAAAAGCTTCATAACTTTCAAATTTTCCAATTTTAGTCCGAATTACGTCAAACCACGTCCGTTTCTTACCAAATTTTACCGATAACTCATATAAAACATATTGAACATGTTTCAGGCTCCGGAACCATGATACGGGCCCGTTATCACAGGTTTCACATCAAATCTCATTTTCAAAAACCTTTATATTTTTCAGAAAATAATTTTCTTTAAAAATTCATTTCTCGGACTTGGGACCTCGGAATTCGATTCCGGGAATACGCCCGAGTCCCATATTTTCCTACGGACTCTCCGGGGCCGTCAAATCACGGGTCCGGGTCCGTTTACCAAAAATGTTGATCAAAGTCAACTTTATTCAAATAATTATCATAAATTCCACATTTTATCAATATTCCACCTAAAGGCTTCCTGGCTACGCGCCCGAGTTGCGCACGCACATCGAGGTGAGATAAACGGAGGCTTTCAGGGCCTCGGAACACATGTTTAATTAAAATTACACGGGATGACTTTTTGGGTCATCACAACAACTTGTTGTTCTCACCCCTCGTTATTATCTAACAGAAAGTACAGCTTAGACTGCAGAAATATATCTTCTGATTACAGAGCACATTAAAGGGTAAAACTTACTACCGGATACAACAACACTAGGGATATGTAGAACTGCGCGAAAGACTATTAATTGTCAGTTAAACAGACTACTGGAATCTTTCTTTTTGCTCTTCTTCTTGAAATGTTTAGAAGCAGCTGCTTTCAGCACCTTAGCCCATCCCTGCACCAAATAATGTATTGTAAATTAACTAGACATGGGATTTTACACGCATTATTTCTTCGTAACAATGAGATCACACTTATTATTAATACACATAATTTCAAAACATATTTCACAAGAAACATGACTTATGCCTCTAGGTTATAAAAACTATCAAAAACACCCAATAGTACCAAACATTCAAATTGCATAAGCATATGGGCTCAAAAAGAGATAGCCATTTGTGGTCATCACAAGCAAAAATTAGTCAATGTAGGAAATGAGAGACCTCATATACATGGGAGGGTTTACAAATCTTAACAAAAACTCATACAAATCAAGCAAAACAAATCTGAAGAAAATTCATACAAAACAAGTGAAACAAATCTCAAGATATGAAGAAAGCTTATACCAACATTAGTAGATTTTAGCAAATTACCTTCAAATTTTATCTTTGGGATGGGTTGACATAGAATGGCACACCAACTTTGACGAAAATTTTCTTCTCTTTATATATGGTGGACTTTGTTATAAAATACTAAAGTTTGGGGGAATTTTGTAAATTTGTTTAAAAACTTTGCGCCAAAAACAGGTCTTGAGCTGCTTTTGCAATTTCAAAATATGGATAAAATCTATAAAGTATTTGTCAAAAAAAGAATTGGAAAAAACTTGCAAAATCAATGGCCAAACGGGGCTATATAACTCAAGAAACATATAATATGTTACCTTTCTTGGCGTTGTAGTACTGGTGGCAAGCTTAGAAGAAGATGGGACCGGAGAATAATCAAAGCCCTTTCTCTTTCTCTTCTTCAACTTGTGGTATATTTTCAGATTATCAAACAAAACACTAGAGAACTTCCTCTTGATATTCTCCGTCACTTCCCAGAAAGGAGCGGCGCCGCTGGCGGCTGCTTCTTCCTCGTACGTCAACTTTCTGGAAAGACCTAAACTGAGACTACGGTCGTCGGAAGATATATGAGGATGAGGGACCAAAGGGGACCAAATGGAGCTCTGAGAATAGTCGAAATCGTAAGCGGAGTTGTCGGGGAATTTGCAGAGAAGATGTTTGGACATTGACGACTCTAAATACTCAATCACCATCACCATTGGAACGCTCATACTTTCATATGAGATAGTAGTTTTGACCGAGCAGTTTACCCTTTGGCCTTTTGGTTGGAAGATGAAAGAAGACAGAAAGTAGCCGTTGCAATATAGGATGGCCCCAACTAAGACAAAAAGACTCGTTATGACTTCACGTGTTA
Source organism: Nicotiana undulata (assembly GCA_005239495.1). NCBI lineage: Eukaryota > Viridiplantae > Streptophyta > Magnoliopsida > Solanales > Solanaceae > Nicotiana > Nicotiana undulata. The sequence goes on along the minus strand of ML260449.1, from coordinate 38,770 downwards.
CAACAATTTTGATAGTTCCAATTTTTATTACGACAATGTCTTGTGCTTGTTTTGTTTTTAGTTTACACTAGTATTAGTACCCGTGTCATACGCAGATAAAAATCATATTAAATTATAGCAATCTAACTCCTTGATTTAGTCTTGCATTTCGTTTTGCCGTCAATATTAAAGAATACTAAACATATCATGTCGCGATCTGTCTTGTTTGAGCATAATAGATCATATTATTTGATAAACTTTTTACTATCATTTTGTTTTTATCTAAAAGTTAAATATGTCTTATTCATCACATTATTTATACACAGATTCTTTTTTCTTTTGTTTTTTTCTTATAGTTATTGTATTATTTAGTATTTAATATTATTGTACTATCATACAATATTTTATTAGCTTAATAATTAAATTAATGTCTTGATTATTATTCTTTTAATAGTATTTAATAAATAAAAATATTTTTTTCTTGAAATTTTGTATATTTTTATGTTTGTGTCCTCTCATTCAGAGTTTTTTAATCAATTAAATTTATTATAATATTATTAAATATAATGTAATTTAATTTTGTAATATATTTATTTTTAAATTAATTTAATATATAAGTTTTCTCATATTATCTCTATTTTTATATATTCTCTTCCCTACTATATATTTTAATTAGTTTTTACATTAATGTTTTACCTATAACCAAACTAATATCATATTTTATTTTCAATTGTAAAATTGATGTAGGCTAAACTATTAATACATAAGTTATTTGATGATTATGTTCCAAATGTATTGAGTTCTCTTATAATTATTTTGTGATTTAGATGTAGTTAAATTTCTTTAGTTTTTTTAGCTTTAAGATATAAATTTAATTTTTAATATTAATTAATAAAATTACCTATATTAGAAAGTTATTTTATATTCTTAAAAACTTATTTTAATATTAGAAAAATAATTTCTTAATTGTTTGGACATATTATATGTATGTAGTAATATGTTTTAATGTCATTTTATTTCTTTCCGTAATATTTTCAAAATAAAAAATTTATGAAATAAAAAAAATCTCATCTCAAATTCCAATAATTGTTATCATTCTATTTCTATAATGGAACACAGTTTCAAAAAATTATGCTATGCTTTCAAACTTATACTAACTGCACTCAATTCAAATATTAATCATAAAAAAATATTTTCTTAGTTGTTTGAACACATTATATCTAAATGTTGTAGTAATATTTTTACTGTCAACTTATTTGTTATGTAAATTTTCTTTCTTTTTAGCTTTAATACAACTTATTAATTTTTAATTTTCATTAGTATAATTACCTATATTAGAAATTTATTTTGTATTTTGGTTATTTTTTTCATAAATAAGACTTCAATTTCGTGATAGTATCCATAATTTGAGCATTCTAATCATAGTTTTAACAACTTTCTAATTTCAAATTCAATTATTCTTTCCCTTTCATTTCTAATAGTAAATTTTAATAATTTAACATAATTTTGCTATTTTTTTCAAGTATTGTATATTTAATTTTAACAACTTTTTAATTTTAAATTCAATTAGCCTTTCCCTTTCTAATTTTAAGTTTGTATATTTAATTTATTTTATTTTCTAAACTTATGATTTATAAATATCCTCAAATTATCTCTAATTGATTTCTATTATTTAATATTTTTAGTTTTTGATTTTATCTATTAGACTTGAGTTACGTGGACCTCTTCATATTATGATTGTTCTTATCATAATATAAAAAACTCTCTCATATCAAATTTAAATATGTTTTACCGTTATTTTCTATGATAAAAATAAAAAAAATCTCTATTTATTTTTTATTTTTGATATTATATTATTCAATACCTAATATTATTACATTGTCATGTGGATTTTTATTAGCTTTTTTGAATTTAATATCTATAACCACGCTCATTCTGATATAATATAGATAAAATTTTAAAAAACTTACTCAAATTCAGATAATTTTTATTATTCTATTTTCTAAATTTGATTGCGGATTTCAAAAAATTATGTTATGCTTTCAAACTTAAACTAAATGCACTTAATTCAAATATTAATCACAAAAATAATTTCTTAATTGTTTGAACCCATTATATCTGAATGTTGTAGTAATATTTAGGTATAAAATATTCGTTTTCCCGATTTATCAATATTAATATGACATTATTATTCTTGTTATTAAAATATTTTTTACCGATTATTTAAGTATTTTCTTACCTTATAAATAATTTATATACTTTATGTAAGATCCTATTTCGCTGCTTGAATTTAGTTAATTTTTAAACTTAATAAACCTTTAATATCTTAAGTAAATTTTAATCTTATTTTAACATACTCCAAAGTATAAATAGTTACAAGTTATCTCATCTAGTTCTTTCTATATTTTCTTATTTTCTTCTATTATAATTTTTAGTTAAATTGTTTATCTCCATATTTCTAGCTAATATAGAAAAATATTTATGGGTGGATCAATATAGGTATAAATATAGATATATCTACAAATATACATATAAATTTAAATTTAAATGTAGATATATAGATTAGATTTGTCTAAGATTTATTTATATTGAGTATAAGATCTATTAAACTACTTCCATTAATTATGTTTTCATTTATAATTCAAATTTTTAATGTTGTCTTAAAATTGCCAAGTGGCTTCTTTTTAACTTGCTACTTGGCTTCACCACATGCTTCGCGCGCGGACACAAACCTGTAATTTGAGTTATTTGATTTATGTTAAAATAACTTTAAAATATTAATCTTTCAGATAAAGTTATATATAATCATTAAATAAATGTTAATAAAAAGCAGAAATTTCTCAAATCTCTTAAAATTACCCATAATTTCTTGTCCATAATGCATCACCCACAACTTAAAATTATCATATTCTTTTCCGTTACTTCCATTAAATACATTATAAATAAAAATATGTTTTTGTTCTTGTAGTAAATTTTTTATTTAATTTTATTATTTTATTTTATTGCGCATATTATTGTTTAAATTTATCATATTTTTTCTAATACCTATATTCTTATCTTTATAATTAATAGAGGCATTATTTTTATCTTTCAATTTATTTATTATTTCAATTTTATTAATTTAGATAGGACAAACAATATTTTTACAAAAATATTCACTTTATTTTCACTCAGATTCAGAAAAAAAAAAAAACTAAGTATTAGTATTAATATTATGCTAAATTGCCAAGTGATTCTATAGTAGTTTGTCACATAGCTTAACCACAATGTAAATTTAATTCGTCATTATTCATATTAATGTTTAAGTTTATCATATTTTTTATAATACATATATTTTTATCTTTATAATTAATTAAGATAGAGGCGTTGCTTTTGTCTTTCAAGGTAATTTTTTTTAAAATCTTATTAATTAAGATACAACAGATAATATCTCATATATATATATATATATATATATATATATATATATATATATATATATGTATATGCACACTCACATATTCTCTTGGAATTTGGTTTATAAATTTTTCGATTTTCCGAGAAGCTAACAATATTACAAAAACTCAATGTCAAATTAGGAAAAAGCACGTAGGCTTCAAAAAAAGTTCTTTCGATGTTACCCTTTCAAATATTTTATTCTTGTAAATAACCCTTTTAAATGCCTAAATTTAAAGGCCAAAGTAGTTTTAAATAGGATTTACAATATCCCATTACTTTAGGCATTTATTAGTCCATTTAAAAATCACGATTTTCCAAATCTTCGAATGTGATACAAAATTAATACATTATATTTTCTTCTTATCCTTTTAACTTTATCCTAAATCTTTCCTAAATTCTGATTTTTTTGTCTTACTTTGCTATGTGTCTATTCTTAAGACGCCACTTTATTTTATATTTTAACTCACTCCAAAGTATAAATAGTCATATGTTATCTCAATTTAAAAATTATAATAGCATTTTAATTAAATTTTTTACTTCCATATTTGTCACGACCCGAATTTACCCTCTGAACGGTCTCGTGACGGCACCTAGTCTCTATGACTAGGTAAGCCTATATTGCGGAAAAATAAGACAAATAATAACAAAACAGTAAAGATGAAGTAATACTATAAAATTTAGGCGCTCGGCATCTACATCTTTTACTTTTCCAAAACCCGAAATGTCACAGATCACAAGCTTTATTCGACTATAGCTCTATACAACGGAACAAAGAAAAAGTGTATATGTATATCTCCTAAGTCTGTAGTAGAGTAGATGGGGACATGTGGGAATCTGCGGACGCTGCAGAATTACCTCGCGGTCTCCTAACAGCTGTTGTAGTACTCCTAGCCAAAACGTTATGTATTGGTACCTGGATCTGCACATGGGGAAAACATGCGCAGGAAAGGGCATGAGTACTCCACATTCGGTACCCCGTAAGTGCCAAGCCTAACCCCAGTCAAGTAGTGACGAGGTCGGGTTAAGGCTCTACTGAGTTTGAAAATAAGACAGTTATAAGTTTGAACAGTGACATATAAATAGCTAAAATAAGCAGAATTTAAAAGGAATACTGAAAGAAATAATAAAGAAAAGCCCTCGGCTCAGCACAACATATATCTCAACAGCAAATATGCAATACAGTACAGGGGAAAAGCTCCCGGTTCTCAGTCCGTAGTCCCAATTTAAATATGCTATGCAGTACAGGGGGAAAGCTCCCGGATCTCAGTCTGTAGTCCCAATTTAAATATGCAATGCAGTACAGGGGGAAAGCTCCCGGATCTTGGTCCGTAGTCCCAATTTAAATATGAGATGCAGAATCCTATCGGATACGGCTTAATTAAACAATTCAAGAAAATAATAGGCAAGAATAAGGTAAAACTACCTAAGCATGAAGCAAATAGTAGCAAGTACGGGGAATTCAAATGATAACAGGTAGGCATGCTCAGTCATATGCTAACTAATCAGTTATAACATGAAGCGGTAATATAGGAATGAAATGAGTTATGTCATGGAAGGAAAAGCGGGAATTTAGCAACCATGACCCGTGTACGCGCTCGTCACCTCACGTACACGGCGTCCACATAGTAAAATCAGTATAACAATGCCTAAGGGAAATCCCCAACACAGAGTTAGGCAAGCCACTTACCTTGACTGCGTTAAGCAACTCAATACCACGCTCTTGCCACGAGTATCCGACTCCAGGTGGCCCAAATCTATTCAATTCGATTGCATAATTATTTCTAAGTTAAAAAAATAGCTAATTATTTCTAATTTAATACGCGAAATTAGGAAATTCGCCCAAAAAGTCCCCCGGGTCCACGTCTCGGAATCGGGTAAAAATTATATTTTCCGGACACTTGTTCACTCACGAGTCTAACCATATAAGAATCTATCAAATCGGAGGTCAAACACCCAATCAAAACTCAATAATTTGGTCTATGAAGTTCATCCCATTTCCCCCCATTTTCTACCCAAAACGTTCGAAATTAAAGGTGGGATTTAAGATTGGAATCATGGAATTTGATCTATGATGGATAGAAATCACTTACCCGAGTTACCCATGTGCAAAGTCCTGAAAAATCGCCTCTCCCGAGCTCTCCAAGTCAAAAATGGTGAAAGTAGACTTAAACCCTCGAATTGGGGTTTTAATATTCTGCCCAGGTATTGCCTTATGCGATCACGCACAATGCGTCGCGATCGCGGAGAGTAATCTCCCACACGCCCAGGACTCCTCTTACGCGAACGCGAATATAGACCTGCGATCGCGGACCCTCACAACCCAGCTCTTTGCGATCGCGTTTGGGACCTCGCGACCGCACATGACAATTGACGAAACTCCCTCAGACCACGGATACACTACGCGATCGCGACCTAGGACATGCGATCGCGAAGGCTAAACTTCCAGCATAATGCGATCGCCGACTTCATCTTGCGATCGTAGAGAATAACTCCAGGCCTCCCTTCATTTATCTTATGAGATCGCGGAACAGGACTTGCGATCGCAATGAACAAAAAGCTGTTGGTGAAAAACCAGCAAAACCAGCAAAGAGTTTTTGGCCAAAAATTCCCGTTTGGGCACCCGAAACACACCCGAGGCCCCGAAGACCTCAACCAAAATTACCAATCCACCCTAATACCTCATTAAAACTTGGTCGAGCCTTAAAAACGCGTTTCATAACATAAAAATTATTAAATATGCATAGATTCAAGCCTAAGAACTTATGAAATTTCTAAAATCCACATTCGATGCCGAATCACGTCTAAACTCATCCGAATGACTTCAAATTTTGCACACAAGTCATAAATGACATTACGGACCTGCTGTCTCTTTCGGAAATCCATTCCGAGTCCGATATCAAAATTTCACCTATCGGCCGAAATCGCCGAAATTCTAACTTTCGCTAATTCAAGCCTAAATCCACAACCGACCTCGAAAACATATTCCGAACACACATATCCGCCGAAACATAGTCGAAGGAATTCTATTCCAGATCCGTCTTCACATAGTTCTAGCTACGACCTGATTTCAAAAGCTAAAATCCACATTTAAGGACTCTGTGACCAAAATCACTTCGAATTTCACCACTCAACGCTCCAACAAGTTTCAATAGCATAAATAGATATGGGAGAAGAAGTTATTAGGGGATCAGGGCGCTAACTCTCAAAATGACCGACCGGTTCGTTACATTCTCCCCTTCTTAAGAAAATCGTTCGTCCTCGAATGAGTATAGAAACATACCTGAAGCTGTGAAAAGATGAGGGTACTGACTCTGCATATCCTGCTCGGCCTCCCAAGTCGCCTCCTCGACCGGGTGACCCCTCCACTAGACCTTGACTGAGGCAATATTCTTCGACCTGAGCTTTCTGACTTGCCTGGCCAATATAGCCACAGGCTCCTCAACATATGATAGATCTTTGTCCAACTAGACTGAGCTGAAATACAAAACATGAGTTGGATCACCGTGATACTTTCGGAGCATGGAAACATGGAATACCGGATGAACTCCTGCTAGGTTGGGAGGCAAATCCAACTCATAAGCAACCTCCCCAACCCGCTGCAACACCTCAAAAGGGTCAATGAACCTCAGACTCAGCTTACCCTTCTTCTCGAATCTCATGACGCCCTTCATAGGCGATACCCGAAGCAAAACCCGATCACCAGTCATAAATGCCAAGTCATGAACCTTCTGGTCCGCATAACTCTTCTGCCTGGACTGAGCTGTGTGAAGTCTCTCCTGGATCACCTTCACCTTGTCCAGGGCATCCTGAACCAAGTCTGTACCCAACAATCGGGCCTCGCCCGACTCAAACCATCCTACTGGAGACCTGCACCGCCTACCATACAAAGCCTCATACGGCGCCATCTGAATGTTGGACTGGTAGCTGTTATTATAAGAAAACTCTGCAAGAGGCAAGTATCGATCCCATGACCCTCTAAAATCCATCAAACAGGCACGAAGCATATCCTCAAAAATCTGAATCGTGCGCTCAGACTGCCTGTCCGTCTGGGGCTGAAATGTTGTGCTGAGATCTATCTGTGTACCCAACTCACTATGCAAGGCTCTCCAGAAGTGCAAGGTGAACTGAGGACCTCGATATGATATAATGGACACCGGCACACCGTGCAACCGGACTATCTCCCGAATGTAGATCCGCGCCAATCTCTCAGAAGAATATGTAGTCAACACTAGAATGAAATGGACTGATTTGGTCAGCCGGTCCACAATCACCCAAAATAGCATCATGCTTCCCCAAGGTCCGAGGAAGTCCAACCACAAAGTCCATGGTGATCCGCTCCCACTTCAACTCTGGAAGCTTAATCTACTAAAGTAAGCCTCCCGGTCTCTGATGCTCACATTTGACTTGCTGACAATTGAGACACTTGGCTACAAACTCCGATATATCCTTCTTCATCCTTCGCCACCAATAGTGTTGTCTCAGATCCTGGTACATCTTTGCGGTACCCGGATGGATGGAATACCGCGAGCTTTGGGCCTCTTCAAGAATCAACTCCCGAAGTCCATCTACATTGGGCACACAAATCCGGCCCTGCAGCCTTATCACACTGTCATCACCTATGGTCACATCCCTGGCATCACCCTGCCGAACTCTATCCTGAAGAGCCCGAAGGTTAGGATCCTCATACTAGTGCTCCCGAATGCGGTCATAAAGAGAAGATCGAGCAACAACACAAGCAAATACCCGGCGAGGCTCAGAAAGATCCAGCCTCACAAACTGATTGTCTAGGGACTAAACATCCAAGGCTAAGGGCCTCTCAGCTGCACAAAGATATGCCAAACTACCCAAACTCTCCGCCCGGCGACTAAAGGCGTCGTCCACCACATTGGCCTTCCCCGAGTGGTATAATATATTGATGTCATAATCCTTGAGTAGATCCAACCACCTACGCTGGCGCAAATTAAGATCCTTCTGCCTGAATATGTGCTACAGACTAGGTGATCTGTGAATATCTCATAGGGAACACCATATAAATAATGATGCCATATCTTCAGGGCATGAACAATCGCTGCCAACTCGAGATCATGAATAGGGTAGTTTTTCTCATGCACCTTCAACTGCCTAGACGCGTAGGCAATCACCCTACCATCCTGCATCAACACCGCTTCCAGGCCAATCCTCGAAGCATCATAATAGACTGTATAGGACCCTGAACCTATGGGTAATACTAACACTGGAGCTGTAGTCAGGGTTGTCTTGAGCTTATGAAATCTCTACTCACACTCCTCAGTCCATATAAAAGGTGCACCCTTTTGGGTCAGTCTGGTCATGGGCGCTGAAATGGATGAAAATCCCTCTACAAAACGGCGATAATACCCAGCCAAACCGAGGAAACTACGGAGATACCACATGGCCTAAGAAGATACCAACTCTGCACCACCTCTACCTTCTTTGGGTCTACCTTGATCCCATCCGAAGATACCACATGGCCTAAGAAGATACCAACTCTGCACCACCTCTACCTTCTTTGGGTCTACCTTGATCCCATCCGAAGATACCACATGGCCTAAGAATGCCACAGAATCAAGCCAAAATTTACACATAGAAAATTTGGCGTACAACTCCTTCTCCCTCAAGGTCTGAAGTACGGTCCTCAAATACTGCTTATGGTCCACCTGGGACCGAGAATATAACAGAATGTCATCAATGAACACGATGATGAAAGTGTCAAGATAAGGTTGAAATACGCTGTGCATCAGGTGCATGAAGGCTGCTGGGGCATTGGTCAGCCCAAATGACATAACAAGGAACTCATAGTGGCCATATCTGGTCCTGAAGGCAGTCTTCGGGATATCCGACTCCCGAATCTTCAACTGATGATAGCCCGAACGAAGATCAATCTTGGAGAACACCCTAGCACCCTGTAGCTGGTCAAATAAATCATCAATGCAGGGCAATGGGTACCTGTTCTTCACTGTCACCTTATTCAGATGCCGGTAGTCAATACACATACGCATCGAACTATCCTTTTTCTTCACAAATAACATCGGAGCACCCCAAGGTGATACACTGGGCCTGATGAAACCTTTGTCAAGAAAATCTTGCAACTGATCCTTCAACTCCTTCAATTCAGGAAGAGCCATGCGATAGGGAGGAATGGAAATAGGCCGAGTGCCCGACAACATGTCAATGGCAAAATCAATGTCTCTATCGGGCAGCATACCCGGAAGATCAGCTGGAAATACATCAGGATAGTCCCTCACAACTGGAACTGACTCAACTGTAGGGGTCTCAGCACCCACATCTCTCACATAAGCCAAGTATGCATCACACCCCCTTTCAACCATCCGGTGAGCCTTAAGAAAAGAAATTACTTTACGAGGAGTGTATTCTAAGGAGCCTCTTCACTCTAACCTCGGTAATCCTGGCATAGCCAGCGTCATGGTCTTGGCGTGACAATCAAGAATAGAATAGTAGGAAGAAAACAAGTCCATACCCAATATAACATCAAAATCTACCATATTGAGTAATAATAAATCCGCCCCGGTCTCAAAACCACTGATAACAATCAAACACGACCGATATACGCGATCCACAATAAGAAAATCTCCCACAAGAGTAGAAACATAAACGAGGGAACTCAAAGAATCCTGAGATATCCCCAGATGGGAAGCAAAATAAGAAGACACATACGAATATGTAGATCCTGGGTCAAATAATACCGATGCATCCCTAAGACAAATGGGAACAATACCTGTAATGGCTGAATTTGAAGCAATGGCTTCAGATCGGGCTGGAAGAGCATAGTACCTGGCCTGACCTCCCTCTCTAAGGTGACCTCGACCTCCCCGATCTCCACCTCGAGCTGCTTGAGATAGTGGGTAGCAGCTGGGGCTGGAAGAATAGTTGGAGGGCCTGGTGGAAGGCGTGGAACCTGATAAGTCTGAGGCGGTGCACCCCTCCTAGCTCTGGGGCAATCTCTGATCACATGACGAGGGTCACCACACTCAAAACAACCCCTCGGAGGACGTGGCGGCTGATGTTGACTCTGAACTGGCCTGCTGGACTGGCCGGTGATAACACCTCGAGCAGGAGGCACCTGAGATACTGGTGGTGCATAATAAGGCTCCTGAGGTCTAGAAGGACCTGGAATACCACTGGCTGCTAGAAGAGCTGAATGAACGGGGCGACTCACAAAACCCCTACCATAGCGTGCTGCTGGTACACGAGCTCCTGAAAAATGACCAATCTCTCGAGACCTCTTGGCCTCTCTCTCCTCCCTGTCCCGGGCTAACATGATCTCAATCCTTCGGGTAATACTCACGGCCTGCTGATAAGGGATATCTGTCTCCAGCTCTTTGGCCATGCTGGTCCGAATACTGGGTGGATCCCCTCAATAAAGCATCGAACCCTCTCTCTGACAGTGACAACCAAAGTTGATGCATGGCGAGCCAAATCACTGTAACAAACTGCATACTCCAACACAATTATGGTACCCTGGCGTAGCTGCTCAAACTCTACACGCCAAGCGTCCCTGATATTTTATACGTCAATACCACACAAGAGGGGGAGGGGGGGGGGGGGGGGG
>ML260449.1:0-27518 GCA_005239495.1 Nicotiana undulata | reverse complement strand
TTAAAGAACACAACAATTTTATGTGGAAAACACCTGGCTCAAAAGGTGAAAAAACCACGACCTATTTCCTAGTAGGATTTTCCCAAACTCTTCACTACAACACTGAGCCAAACAACATTTACAAAATAAACTCTTTTGTAAACCTAAGGACTAACTCTAATCCCTTTGTGGCAAACTAGCCTCTAGCTAATTGCGAGAAACTTCAAGTTAACTCTAACTTGATCAATGTGTACCTATTACAATTGCTTCTAATAAAGCTGAAAGATACAATATTTAATCACCTACTATAAACCAACTAGACTCAAAAGATAACAAATGGAATGAGTTCTTCTAGCTGGTTCAAGTAGCTTTTGTGTCGCACAAGGGTTCTGCTTTCAAAATTGCTTTGGTAATTTTGCTTTAAGTTCTTGTTTCACTTCTGTCTTTGTACGATCAATTCTTCAGCAGGAATGCTTCAACAATTTATAGAATCCGTAGTTGAGATGTTGTTGTTCAGTTCTAGTGCAACTCTTCCTTGGTGGAAGAGTTTGTGTTCATCTCAACTTCCTCAATTGTTTCTGTCCTTGATGAATTCTAGCTCTTTCTTCTTATCACTTTGAAACCTTTTTGCTTTAGGAGACAACCTCTTAGTTCATAGATAATTCACATATCATGTTTATCTCTTGTGCATGTACGCTTCTTGTGCCAATGGGTCTGTTTGATAATGTTTGCCCTGATGGACCTGGTTCAACTGGGTAGGCATTTGTCAATCTTCAAAACCATGCAGTGACTTGGTTCAACAAATTCCCCCTTTTTGATGATGACAAACTCTGTGCTCAACCCTGTACATACTGCAATCCAACATAAACACTTTGTAAAGTTTTTAAGCATTTATCATAGAGAGACTAGGTTCATTAGGTTATAAAATATCACAAAAATCTTTGAAGCACATATCTTCCCCATTTTGGCATCATCGAAAATTTGCAAAATGATAAACTTACCAGAGTTATTAACAATTACTCATGGCCATTTAGGCAACTGCAGGTGCAAAGCATGATTAATCATCAAAAGAAACCAATCAAATGTAAGCTATTTAAGAAACTGAGACATAATTAATAACCAAAAAAACAAATTCATTGATTAGATCATTTATCAAGCACCATACACAAAATGAATTAAAAACAGTCGCAACCATGAGCAGAACAACAAAAAAACATAACAAGATAAAATCCCAAACTGGGCATTGAAGGGGTTTTGGTGGCACTGGACTCCTAGGGATGGGAAGGGGCAGATGAGGTTGTGGTCTTGGCTTGAAGTAGTGAGAGCATTTTTTGAAGAACACCCTCATTCTTCTCCTTCGCTTTGGATAATTCAGTTCTGAGAGCATCCTGCTCAGCTTCAACCTCAATAAGGCGAGATTTCAATCGAAGGATCTCCGCATCCCTTATCTCACCTTCCTGCACAAGTGACCTGACCTTGCTATTAACAGGCATTTTCCTAGATGAACCAGGTTCATCCTCAGGGTTTTTTTTACAATGTAGTCACAGTTCAACAGTGTATTCTTCCCAAAATAGTCCTTAGCAGTAGCCATCTCAACTTTCTTCACAGGAACCTTGAAGTGGGCAAGCACATCAATCAGAATAAATCCATAAGGTATAGCGTGTGCCTTGGCTCCGTTCACAACTCTGTCCAAGAGCTGGATGATGAAAGCAGGCCAATTGATCTGCTTACCCCTGTACAAGAATTCCATAAGCGTGAGGTCCATGTAGCTGGAAATGTGCCTTCGCTCTTGTCTTGGCAGCAGAAACTTGATCACAAACTCAAAGAATAGTTTGTGCTGAGATCGCATCTCGCTCTTAAATACTGCCTTGGGCTCAGGTTCTTGTTCATTCTCACAGAAACACCTGGTGTTGTTGATAGATGAGGACATACCATCCAGGTTAGGCCATCTTTGCCTTGTATAGTCATCATAACCCTCAGCAGGGATATTCAGCATCTCCCCCAACTCCTTTGCATCAAAAGAGATTTCAACTCCTTGAACCCTGGTAGATACCCTGCCATCCTTGACATCTACGTGGCCATAAATTCAACCAACTCATTTCTAGCCAGCCTTCCTTCCAGGTGAAGAACCATGTCCTTCCACCCTTGCACGTCTAGGGTATCCATCAGGAAAATCATCCATGATTCCTCAAGGTCTCTAACCAGCTTTCCCTTCAAGATAGTACGCTTGCCAAACATGGTGAGTTTGTCAGTCCCCTTCACCAGACTCTTCCTCTTCTCCTCCACTCCATTCATCATCATCAGTAATCTTGACTTTTCTTGACTCAGACCTGGTCCTCTTTGCAATGGTAGAGGGTGTGGTAGACACAAATATTGACTTCTTAGAAGAAGCCTTAGCTTTCTTGGGTTTAAGTGTCTCAACCACAACTGGAGCATGCTGCTCCTAATGATGGACCAGGTCCATCGTATCATCATCAATAGTAACTGCCTCAATAGGCTCTCCCACTTTTGCCTTTCCCTTGGCAGCCTTCTTCTTTTTTCTCTCTCTCAGAGCTCTTTCCAGTTCTTCTTCTCCTTGCATGACAACACTTCTTGTAGCTCGAATCTTTGGGGCAGGAGCATCAACAGATAATGAAGTTTTCCTCTTCTTTGGTGGAACTGGGCTAGTAGCCTTCTTGGACTTAGGAGTTCTTTTCTTTTTGGGATTATAGGACTCCCCCAACTTCCTCAGCATCTCAACCAACGTCTCCTCAATAGAGGAACCAGGTTCATTTACTGATTGTTGTAGGCTCTCCAGACCTGCTGCTGCTTCCCCCTAAACCTGTGACTCCTTCTTCATCAATCACATGAGCGGGGCCACAAATAGCCAGAGTTGCACCGTCCTTCCCAGATCCCCTTACTGAGCTCCCTTCTCCCTCTCTCTCAAGGTTTATATTTATACCAAGTTTTCTCCGCCTATCCGACACCTCTACATCCACAATCGACCCAACCAAAACAAATCTGTTCTCAGCCATACCAATTGCAGACCCAACTTCAAGATTTCCCTGTTTAGTGTCAGATGAACCTGGTGCTTCATCCTCATTAGCGAATTTGAAGGATTCACTAGAGGATTCAGAATCTTGGACCTTGCTAGCTTGAAGTATTTCTTCTAAGAATTTGGCACGAGAACCAGAAGCAACTGATTTCCTGGCCAAAACTTTCACTCTACGTGTCTTGGGGGCTGAAGTAGGGTTAGGTGTAGGTTCAGGAGTAGGTTCAAGAACTGGAGGGTTTTGGGGGGTTGAAGATCTGGCTGGATAATGTGAACTGTATACTGATGGAGAATTAGAACTAGAATCACCGTCCTCATAATCATGGGCGGAGAAGGAAGATGAAACAACAGGTGGTGAAGACATATTTATGAAGAATTTGGAAGAGAAGAAAGTTGATCAGTTTTGGTTTGAGAGGAATGAATAACTAGGTTCGACGGTTATACTTTTGAAGAGGGGAGGTAATGATGGCCTTTTAAAGATATGGTCAGTAATTGTACACTGGGCATATGTATTAGTCAAGTGGGAGTCTAATCACTGTAGGAGTGTCATTGATTAGACGGTTAAGAATCCCTAAATCTAGGCTAATTAAGATACAATGGGACTTCTTGAAACTGGTTCATTTTAGGATAAGTACAGAGAAATAAAAATGAACCAACTATAGATAGAGTCCTGCTCATGTGCGACTATAATTAATTCAAGAATTGTATGGAGATAAGCACGTACCTTGTCAGTCAGATGAACCAACAGTGATGAACCAGGTTCATCATGTTATAGTCTTTAATATGCCTCAATTTACAAAGATAGAAAAACATTATTAGCATCCAAGGAATCATATTAATACACGGCAAGAGAGTATGACAGTAAAGTCATGATACTGAGCAATGATTAGTCTGGTTAATTATCTATTTTAGTGTTTCTAGCCAAATTATTTTTTTCAATTTTTCAGTTTTGTTTTTCAATTAGGTGATCTTAATCATTCCTAATTCAAGCCGGTTTCTCTCAAAATGCTCCCTACTTAGTTCTTTAGTAAAGATATCTGCAATTTTCTTGTCAGTAGCACAAAATTCAATTGAGATCATTCCTTTTTCATAGTTATCCCTTAGGAAATGGTGTCTAACATCTATGTGCTTAGTTCTTTTATGATGAACCGGGTTCTTTGTCATACTAATTGCACTAGTGTTGTCACATAAAATAGGAATGCATCCAACCTCTATATCAAAGTCCATTAGTTGTTGCTTGATCCATAGCAACTGAGCACAACATGAGGCTGCAGCCACATATTCAACCTCAGCAGTAGACAAGGCTACTGAATTTTGTTTCTTGGTGGCCCAAGACACAAGGCAAGAGCCCAAAAAGTGAGCCATGCCTGAAGTAATTTTCCTGTCAACCAGGAAACTTGCATAATCTGCATCAGCATATCCTACAAGGTCGAAATTACTACCTTCAGGATACCAAAGGCATAAATCAGTAGTGCCTTTCAAATATCTCAGAATTATCTTCACTATAGTTAGATGGGACTCCTTTATATTTGCTTGAAACCTAGCACACAGTCCTACACTGAACACAATATCAGGTCTGTTGGCAGTGAGATATACTAAAGACCCAATCATCCCTTTGTATAGCTTCTGATCAACAGATGAACCAGGTTCATCCACATCTAATTTGTAGCTGTGGCTATGGGGGTGTCAATTTCTTTTGAGTCTTCAATTTTAAATCTTTTGAGCAGTTCCTTCACATATTTTTGTTGATGGATCATTATTCCATTTGGGTTTTGCTTGATTTGCAATCCTAAGAAAAAGTTTAGCTCACCCATCATACTCATCTCAAACTCACTCCCCATAAGTTTAGCAAATTCCTTACTCAATTTTTCAGAGGTCGCCCCAAATATGATATCATCCACATATATTTGCACAACCAGGAGATCCTTACCTTTTTTCTTTAAGAACAAGGTACTGTCAATTTTACCTCGTTTGTATCCATGTTCTAGCAGGAATTTTGATAGTCGCTCATACATGCTCGGGGTGCTTGTTTGAGTCCATACAAAGCCTTGTCAAGTTTGTATACATGGTCAGGTTTCTCCTTGCTTTCAAAACCTGGAGGTTGTTTTACAAATACTTCTTTCTTTAGATAACCATTGGGGAAAGCACTCTTTACATCCATCTGATGGAGAGTGAATTCCATGTGTGCAGTAAATGCTATAAGAAGTATGATTGCCTCCAATCTTGCCACAGGAGAAAAGGTCTCATCATATTCGATTCCCTCTTCTTGACTATATCCTTGGACAACCAGTCTGGCTTTGTTTCTTGTAACAGTTCCATCCTCATCGAGTTTATTCCTGAAGACCCACTTGGTGCCAATTACTGATCTATCTAGTGGTATGGGTACCAAGTGCCATACTTGACTTCTTTCAAATTGATTCAACTCTTATTGCATGGCATTTATCCAGTCAGCATCCTATAAGGCTTCACCAATGTTCTTTGGTTCAATCAAGGATAGAAAGGCATCAAACGCACACAGATTTTTCAAAAAGGATCTTGTTTTGATTCCGGATGTCAAATCTGTTGTGATGTTCTCAAGAGGGTGAGAATTTTGATATCTGTGTGGTTTAAGCACCAATTGTTCACTTCTAGATGATCCCATGATGTCTTGTTGTTGTGGAACAAGATCAGGGCCAAAGTCCAGAGTACTTTACTGTTGAGTTCCCCCTGTCATATTGCTCGGGGTAGTTAGACCTGGTCCATCACCTGCTCCATATTCCATAATTGCTTCAATTTGTTTACTGCTTCTGACCAGTCCAAGTTCCTCATCTTCTGGTTCCTGTCTCTCAGAAAGAGTGTTAGTTTCATAAAAAACAACATGCACACTCTCCTCTACACACATAGTTCTTTTATTATAAACTTTATAAGCTTTGCTATGTGATGAATATCCCAAGAATACTCCCTCATCACTTCTGGGATCAAATATACCTAGGGAAGCTTTGCCATTGTTGTGCACAAAGCACTTGCATCCGAAAACCCTAAGGTGGGATATGTTGGGCTTTCTCCCTTTAAGTAATTCATATAACGTTTTCTCTACTAGTGGCCTGGTCATGCATCTATTTATTATATAGCATGCAGTGTTTATTGCTTCTGCCCAGAAGCTGTGAGGTAGTTTGCTAGAAAGAAGCATGGTTCTTGCTATGTCTTCAAGAGTTCTGTTCTTTCTTTCAACCATTTTGCTGTGTGGTTCTAAGAGCAGAAAAGTTGTGATTGATACCATGTTCATCACAGAACTCAGCAAAATTTGCATTCTCAAATTCAGTACCATGATCAAATCTTATTGATGCTAGTTGATTTCCCAATTGTTTTTGAGTTTTCCTAACAAACGAAGTGAACATATCAAATGCTTCATCTTTAGATGTCAGAAATAAGGTCCAAGTGAACCTTTAGTAATCATCAACTAGAACCATTACATATTTCTTACCACCTCTGCTCAGAGTTCTCATAGGACCACATAAGTCCATATGAACCAGTTCCAACGTCCTGGTGGTACTGACCATTTTCTTGCTTTTGAATGAGGATCTTACCTGATTCCCCCTTGCACATGCCTCACAAACTTTGTCTTCCTTGAACTTAATGTTAGGAAGCCCTACCACTAAGTCCTTAGAGACTAAGTTGTTAAGCTGATTCAGACTCGCGTGACCAAGTCTTTTGTGCCAAAGGAGGGGATCCCTGTCCAACACGCTTAAGCAACTGAGTTCATTTTCAGACAGTGTGGACAAGTCTATGACATAGATTTTATTCTTTCTTTTTCCCTGCAAAAAAATCTTGTCGGTAAGCAGGTTAATCACAAAACATTTTGTGGAAGTGAAAGCAACCAGGTTACCTCTGTCACACAACTGTGACACACTGATCATGCTATATTTCAAGCCATCTATCAAGTACAGATGTTCAATGGAACGTGTGTCATCCTTACCTACCTTTCCAACCCCTATAATTTCACCTTTCTCTCCATTTTCAAAGGAGACATTTCTTCCTTTGAGGTTTTAAAGTAAAAGGAACTGTTCCTTGTTCCCTGTCATGTGTTTTGAGCAGCCACTATCCAAGTACCAAATTTGGCTGCTTCCTCTCACTTGAACGTACAAAAAGAAATCAGGGGTTAGTTTTAAGAATCCAAACTAGTTTGGGTCTTTTTCTATGAGAGAAAGGATGAATTAAGCTTTTTCTGGCCCAATTTGGTAACCAGTTTTTCTTTTTAACACAACTCTCATTTCTTCGACTGGCCTGCTTTTTTGCAGTACATTCAATTTTGTAATGACTAGTCTTACCACAATGGGTGCAGATTGTATTCTTAGGGAGAGTGAGATACTTGCTTTTGGGATCCCACTTGGGCAGTTGACTCCCAAAGCCAAGTCCTCTCTGGTTGCTACTATGGTTTTCTTGAAGCCATGTTAAGGCATCAGAGGATGTATTCCATTTACAAGGTCGATCTAACTCATGTTTGACTTTACCAAGTTCTTCTTTAAGAGTCCTTATTTGTTCATCCTTGGTATACATCTTATCTTTTAGTTTTCCCCTATTTTCTTCTAACATGGTATGAGAATGATCAACAATCTTTTTATTGTATCCTAGCTTTAACTTTAAATTTCAGATTTTAGCTCTAGAATCTCAGTTTCAAGAGGATGAACCTAGTTCATCAGGACAGTGTTTTTCTTTTCAGATTCACTTACTCTGATTTCTAGGTTCATGCATTTTTCTTTTAGCATTGCACGTTCTTTAGAGAGTTGTTCTTTCTCTTTGGTTGTTTCTTCAGAATCATCCAAGAAATCCAGTAGCAACTCAGAGAGTTTCTCTTTAGATAGGAACTTTATTTTGTTTTTGAGATGGGAGATACTTACCTCTAGTTCTTCATATGATTCCTCATCGGGTTCTCCAATTGCCATGAGCACCTGTTCTTCATTCTCACCATCTTCTGATTCTTCATCTGAGCTTTCCCCCCAAGCAGCAACCATAGCCTTTGTTGTGGTTTTCTTGGGTTGGACCAGTTCCTTCTTCCTGTTCCTTCTTTCAAATCTCTCCTTTTTCAATTCCAATTCCCACTGAGGGTAATTCTTGATATGGTGGTCAGTCTTTCCACACTTGTAGCATCCCTCGTTGACTGGCCTTTCTGGAGCTTTAGCTTTGTTGTAGTTTCCACCCTTTGAGATGCCCTTTTTTCTTATGAGGAAGTTTTTGAATTCCTTAGTGATCATGGCCATCTCATCTTCCTCCAGATCTGCTCCCTCAGTGATTCTCAGTGCTAGACTCCTTTCCTTCTTTGGAGCATCCATTTTCATTGTCTGCCTTCTGAGTTCATAGGCAGTAAGGTTTCCAATAAGCTCGTCCAATCTGAGGGTTGCCATATTTTTGGATTCCTGGATAGTAGTGATTTTGCTTTCCCAGGAAATTGGCAAGACCCTTGTCAGGATCTTCTCCACCCTGTCCTCTTCAAGAATGACTCTACCAAGAGACTTGAGTTCATTTGTCAGAGTTGTGAACCTCGTGTACATCTCTTGGATTGTCTCTCCTTCTTTCATAGTAAAGTTTTCATACTGAGAGTATAGTAGAGTACCTCTTGATCTTTTCACTTGAGGTGTTCCTTCATGGGCTACTTGCAAGGTATCCCAGATTTCTTTGGCAGTGGTGCAACTTTGGATTCTGCTATACTCGTCTGGACCTAGTCCACACACTAGCCACTTTTTGGCCTTAGCATTCTTCTCCCATTTCTTCAGATTTTCAGCAGTGCAGTCAGCTCCAGTTTTTGGTACATCTACTCCTTCAACAGTCTTGTTCATGGTGGCTAGAGAACCATCAGTGACTATGTAACAAAGCTCATAGTCTTCTCCAATCAAGTGGTCATTCATCCTGTTCTTCCACCAAGAGTAATACTGGCCATTAAAGAGTGGTGGCCTTGCAGTTGATTGACCCTCTCAGTTTCCAGGTGGTGCACTCATTTTGATCTTTTCCAAGGTGTTAGCCTTTTCAAGGATAACCTGCTCTGATACCAATTGATGTTTTATACGTCAATACCACACAAGAGAGGAGGGGGGGGGTGATTTGTGTGGTGTAAAATTTTTGAGTGCAGTCTTTATAGAAGAACTTGGTTCTCTTCGTGTTCCAACTTCTACTGTTTGCGGAAAAGTAATTGCAGAAATTTAAAGAACACAACAATTTTACGTGGAAAACACTTGGCTCAAAAAGTGAAAAAACCACGACCTACTTCCCAGTAGGATTTCCCAAACTCTTCACTACAACTCTAAGCCAAATAGCATTTACAAAACTCTTTTGTAAACCTTAGGACTAACTCTAATCCCTTTGTGGCAAACTAGCCTCTAGATAATTGCGACAAACTTCAAGTTAACTCTAACTTGATCAATGTGTACCTATTACAATTGCTTCTAATAAAGCTGAAAGATACAATATTTAATCACCTACTGTAAACCAACTAGACTCAAAAGATAACAAATGGAACGGGTTCTTCTAGCTGGTTCAAGTAGCTTTTGTGTCGCACAAGGATTCTGCTTGCAAAATTGCTTTGGTAATTTTGCTTTCAGTTCTTGTTTCACTTCTGTCTTTGTGCGATTAATTCTTCAGCAGGAATGCTTCAACAATTTATAGAATCCGTAGTTGAGATGTTGTTGTTCAGTTCTAGTGCAACTCTTCCTTGGTGGAAGAGTTTGTGTTCATCTCAACTTTCTCATTTGTTTCTGTCCTTGCTGAATTCTAACTCTTTCTTCTTATCACTTTGCAACCTTTTTGCTTTAGGAGACAACTTATTAGTTCATAGATAATTCACAGATCATGTTTATCTCCTGTGCATGTACGCTTCTTATGCCAATGGGTCTGTTTGATAATGTTTGCCCTGATGGACCTGGTTCAACTGGGTAGGCTTTTGTCAATCTTCAAAACCATGTAGTGACTTGGTTCAACAGTCCCTGAAGCTCTGAGGGAAAAACTCAAGCAAGAACATCTCTGAGAATTGAGCCCAAGTAAGTGAAGGTGCCTCGTCTAGACTATTAAGCTCAAAAGCACGCCACCACTGATAAGCTGCTCCCCCCAGTTGGAAAGCAGTGAAAGAAACCCCACTCGTCTCCACAATACCCATAGTGCGGAGAATGCGATGACACCCCTCGAGAAAACCCAAGGCGTCATCCGAAGCTAGCCCGTTGAACTCAGGTGGGTGGTACTTCTTGTACCTCTCAAGTCGGAGCTGCTCTGCCTCAGGAACAGCTATCCTAGTCTCATGCTGAGCTGGAGCTGCTGGGGGCATAGGAATATACTCTGGAACCTGCCCAATATGAACCCTCTGCTCAGGAGTACGGGATGCGGGAGTCTGTGTCCCTCCCCCGGCCTGGGATGTAGCTGGGGCTATCGGAAGTAGTCCCGCCTGAGACAGAGTACTGAAGGCACTCAAAAACTGAGCCAATGTCTCCTGGAGGGCTGGAGTAATAGTAGGGCCCTCCCGTGCCCCTCCAACTGTGGCTGCTGGGGGATCCTCTGCCTCTGCTCTCGCCGGTGCTCGGGCGGCACCGCGTGCTCGTCCTCTGCCCCAGCCTCTGCCTTTGACGGCTCTGGCTGGGAGCTCGGGTGCCTGGTCATCTGTACGTCCGGTACGAGTACGAATCATCTGTAAGAAGGAATAGAATAGAGTTTAAGAATTTTGATGACAATAACTAGCACGACGCGGAGTTCCAAAGAATATGAATACATAGCCTCTCGAATATAGATACGGACGTCTCCGCACCGATCCGCGAGACTCTAATAAACCGGCTTGTGATTTGTGACTCTTATGAACCTAGACGCTCTGATACCAACTGGTCACGACCTGAATTTACCCTCCGAACGGTCTCGTGACGGCACCTAGTCTCTACGACTAGGTAAGCCTCTATTGCGGAAAAATAAGACAAATAATAACAAAACAGTAAAGATGAAGTAATACTATAAAATTTAGCCACTCGGCATATACATCTTTTACTTTCCCAAAACCCGGAATGTCACAAATCACAAGCTTTATTCCACTATAGCTCTATACAACGGAACAAAGAAAAAGTGTATATGTATATCTTCTAAGTCTATAGTTGAGTAGATGGGGACACGTGGGATTCTGCGGACGCTGCAGAATTACCTCGCGGTCTCCTTACAGCTGTTGTAGTACTCCTAGCCAAAACACTGTGTACTGGTACCTGGATCTGCACATGGGGAAAACATGCGCAGGAAAGGACGTGAGTACTCCACATTCGGTACTCCGTAAGTGCCAAGCCTAACCCCAGTCAAGTAGTGACGAGGTCAGGTTAAGGCTCTACAGAGTTTGAAAATAAGACAGATATAAGTTTGAACAGTGACATATAAATTGCTAAAATAAGCAGAATTTAAAGGAAAACCGAAAGAAATAATAAAAAAAATCCCTCGGCTCAGCACATCATATATCTCAACAGCAAATATGCAATGCAATACAGGGGAAAAGCTCCCGGATCTCAATCTGTAGTCCCAATTTAAATATGTTATGCAGTACAGGGGAAAATCTTCCGGATCTTAGTCCGAAGTTGTCACGACCCAAATTCGAAGTCGTGATGGCGCCTGTCGTGGAACCAGGCCCGCCACCTATCTAAACTAATCTAGGGCCACCTATCAGGGAAAAATACCATTTTTAACAAGTCTGAAATCAATAATAATAGTAAGTTTGAATTTGAAAACAGTTCTATGAGAATCAAGAACCCAAATCCTACAAAACCCGGATCCAGTGTCACACAGTCATGAGCTGCTATTACATAGTACAACCCGAAAAGAAATGACCAACATAGTCTGAAAGTAAATATGACAGGTAGAAGAGAAGGAGATGACGAGATCACGGTCGCCAGCTGCTACCTCGTCAACTCTGACGAACTGCTGCTACTCACTGACCAAAGATGAATCTCGATGTACCTAGATCTGCACACAAGGTGCAGGGGGTAACGCGAGTACACCAACTTAGTAGTAACGAAGCCAAACTACGGGCTGAGAGGTAGTGACGGACTAAACCTCCGATAATTTTGAACAACAATATATAACTTGGACATGACAGTAGTATATCAGAAAATAAACAAGATGCATCAATTTATGTCTGTATCCCTGCATACCCGCATGAATTCATATAGAATCAAGAATGATGTGTACTCACTAATCAAACTCTCATAAGGTGGTCCACTCAGTACTAGAATCTGGCCTTTCGGCCCAGGGAAAGTCCATCTCGGATATTACATAAACACAAGTGACACAGTCACCTAGTACTGAGAAAAAAGGCCGATCCAGCTTCACAGAGAAGATCCATCTCCGGAACATAAGCCCCACGGAGAAGGTCCATCTCCGGAACATGTCACTCGGACAAGATCTATGTCCAGGGAAGATCCATCCCTCAATATTTGTGCGCTCACTGGGGGTGTAAAGACTCTGGAGGGGCTCATATAAGCCCAAGCGCTATATCAAAGGCATGATTCCAGGGTCGCTGCGGTGTGCAGTCCGACCTCATAACTGCCTCAAAACCAGGCTCCAAGCCTCTGTCAGTCAGTACCTTCCAGTCTCACTCACCATGCTCTAACATATGAAAATCAGCCCAAACCAATGATAATACAGAATAAACTAGCAATTTACGAGACCGAGGCATGGAAAATATACTATAACAGGACTGAGTACATGGAAAAAATAATCATAAATAGAGACAACAATAATCAACCGTTCCGGTCTGCACATATCGGCTTGAAGCCTTAACATTTATACTTAGCATGATTTCTATTGCGTTCAAGGTAAATGCAACCTTCACAGTACCAATATCAACCTGAGGTAACCATTAGACAGTGCCATGGGATGAGCCAGGCTACAAATATTCGGTGTGCGCCCGCATGCCCGTCACTTGGCAAGTGCGTCACCTTAATTAATATCAAATATCAGATAGTTTGGGGTTTCGAACCCTCAGTTCCAAGTTTGGAAGCGTTACTTACCTCAAAACCAGCTAATATACTACTCCGCAGTGCCCTTGCCTCTAAATCCGCCTCAGGGTGCTCCAAATATACCAACAACCAGATGAATATCATTATAATACGCTAAGGAACTAATCCAAATCGAAATTTATCAAAAATACTCGAAAATCCGGAAATTGGTCAAACCCGACCCGTAGGCCCACGTCTAAGAACTCGATAAAATTTACACCACAAGAATCCTCGTCCTCCCACGAGTCTATACATACCAAGAACGCTGAAATCGAAGTCCAAATGACCCCTCAAATCCCCATTTTAAAGTCTCTTAATCCCAAGCCCTAATTACCTAATTTGCACTAATGTTTCCCAAAATTTCCACCATAAATCCGACCTTTAATCACATATAAACGGGTTTAGAGTCCACGAACCGTACCTTAGTGAAGAACTAACGAATCCCCTCTTCAAAAACCCTTCAAAATCTTCAAACCCGGATGAAATATTGAGAAAGATGGCTAAAATTCGCGAAGGCACGCTTTTATACCTTCTGCCCAGTGGTTCCGCACCTGCGACCACTTACTCGCACTTGCGGAAAATCCCAAGGACCTCAACTTCCGCACCTGCGATCGACCTCCTGCACCTGCGGACTCTTGTGACTCAGCCAAACTTCCGCACCTGCGGAGCCATGTCCGCTCCTGCGGGACCGCACCTGCGGCTCCCCTTCCGCAGGTGCGAAAACACTAGTAACAACAACATCAGCAATAGAAAAACTATTCAAAACTCCACGTTAATCACCCAAAACCATCCCGAGCCCCCAACCAAACGTACCAATGCATCAAATATGATTATTAAAACTTAGTCGAGCCTTCGAAACATCAACCACAACATCAAAAGCCCGAAAACACATCGAATTCAAGCCTATGAACTTTGAATTTTCTAAATTACACCAACGATGCCGAAACTACCCAAAACAACTTCGATTGACCTGAAACTTTGTAGACATATCCAAAATGACATTACGAACCTGTTCCAACTTTTGAAATTCCATTCCGACCCCGATAGCCTATTTTCCTCTGCGGACCGGAAATCGCCAAAAACTAACCTTCTCCAATTCAAGTCTAATTCTACACCGGACATCACAAAAATATTCTGAACACACTCCTAAGTCCCAAATCACCTAACGAAGCTATCCGAGCCATAAAATCCACATTCCGAGGTCATTTCCCAATAAGTCAACTCCTGGTTGACTTTTCCAATTCTAAGGCTACTTTTAGAGACTAAGTGTCTCCATTCCTCCTATAACCACTCCGAACCCGGACTAATCAACTCTAACACATCATGAACAATCTAACCAAGCTACAACCAGGCAGAAATAGTGAAAATAATACATTTTCTATGTAACGACTGACCGCGTCATTACATTCTCCTCTCTTAATTAAACGTTCGTCCTCGAATGGGTCTAGAAATATACCTGGAGTCTCAAACAAGTGAGGATATCTACTCTGCATCTCCCGCTCGGTATCCCAAGTAGCCTCCTCCACTGCACCTTCACTGAAGCTATCTCCTTTGACCTTAACTTTCTGACCTCGCAAGCCAAAATAGCCACTGGTTCCACCTCATAAGACATATCACCAACATACTTCCTAAGCATCGACACATGGAATACCGGATGAAAGCTAGACAAGCTGGGTGGCAAGGCAAGTCTATAAGCCACCTCTCCCACCTTCTGGAGCACCTCAAAAGGACCAATGAACCGGGGACTAAGCTTGCCCCTCTTCCCAAACCTCAAAACACCCTTCATGGGTGAAACCTTCAGCAGAACCTTATCACCCTCCATGAAAGACACCTCTCGAACCTTCCGGTCCGCATCGCTCTTCTGCCTAGACTGAGCTGTGTGAAGCCGCTCCTGAATCAACTTCACCCTCACCAACACATCCTGAACCAAATCTGGGTCTAATAGCCTAGCCTCGCCGGGCTCGAACCAACCAACCGGAGATCTACATCTCCTACCATATAAAGCCTCATATGGCGCCATCCGAATACTAGACTGGTAGCTGTCGTTATATGCGAACTCTGCTAGAGGCAAAAACTGCTCCCACAAGCCACCAAAATAAATCACACAGGCACGCAACATGTCCTCCAAGATCTAAATAGTCCGCTCTAACTGCCCGTCAGTTTGAGGATGAAATGTTGTGCTCAACTCTACCTGCGTACCCATACTTCTCTTCATAGCCCTCCAAAGCTGAGATGTGAATTGAGTACCCCTGTCAGAAATGATAGAAACTGGGACCCCATGCAATCGTACAATCTCCCTAATGTAAATACCAGCTAGCCTCTCCGAAGTATAAGTAGTACTGACAGGAATGAAGTGCGCCTACTTGGTCAGTCGATCCACAATGACCCAAATAGCATCAAATCCCTTCGGAGTACGTGGAAGCCCAACTACAAAGTCCATGGTGATCCGCTCCCACTTTCACTCCGGAATGACCATCTCTTGAAGCAATCCACCTGGTCTCTGATGCTCATACTTGACCTGCTGGCAGTTGAGACACCGTGCTACATACTCAACAATATCCCTCTTTATCCGCCTCCACCAATGCTGCTGCCTCAAATCCTGATACATCTTCGCGGCACCCGGATGAATGGAGTACCGCGAGCTATGGAACTCTCCTAATATCATATCTCTAAGTCCATCTACATCGGGCACACAAATACAGCCCTGCATCCTCATAACTCCATCATCACCAATAGTCACACCTCTGGCATCTCCTCGACGAACTCTATCCTGAAGAACCAACAAGTGTCGATCATTGTACTGGCGTGCTCTAATCTGATCATAGAGAGAAGGCCGGGAAGCCATGCTAGCTACTACCCGTGGAGGCTCTAACGAATCCAATCTCACAAGCGACCCTGCTAAGGCCTAAACATCACGTGCCAAGGGTCGCTCTGCTGCTGAAAGATAGGCCAAACTCCCCAAACTCCCTGCTCGGTGACTCAAGGCATCGGTCACTACATTAGCCTTCCCCGGATGATATAGAATGGTGAGGTCATAATACTTAAGAAGCTCCAACCATCTTCTCTGACGTAGATTCAAATCCTTCTGCTTCAGCAGATATTGCAAGCTACGATGGTCGGTAAAAAGCTCACACTGTACCCCATACAAATAATGCCGCCAAATCTTCAAAGCATGAACGATGGCAGCTAGCTCAAGATCGTGCACTGGATAATTCTTCTCGTGCACCTTAAACTGTCTGGACGCGTAGGCAATCACCCTATCGTCCTGCATCAAAACCGCTCCCAAGCTAACTTTAGAAGCATCACAATAGACTGTGTAAGAACCCGAACCAGTAGGCGATACCAATACCGGAGCTGTAGTCAATGCTGACTTGAGCTTCTGAAAGCTCTCCTTGAACTCATCGGACCATCTGAATGGAGCACCCTTCTGGGTAAATCTGGTCAAAGGTGAAGCAATAGAAGAAAATCCATCCCCAAAGAGATGGTAATAACCCGCCAAACCCAGTAAACTCCTAATCTCCGTAGCTGAGGACGGTCTGGGCCAACTCTGCACCTCCTTTATCTTCTTCGGGTCCACCTGAATACCCTCACTAGACACCACGTGACCCAAGAAAGCTACCGAACCAAGACAAAACTCACATTTGGAGAACTTTGCATAAAGCTTCTCCTCCCTCAATCTCTGCAACACAACCCTCAAATGTTGAGCGTGCTCTTCCTGGCCACGAGAATACACCAGGATGTCATCAATGAACACAATGACGAATGAATCAAGGTAAGGCCGAAACACGATGTTCATCAAATGCATGAACGCTGCTGGGGCATTGGTCAGCCCAAATGACATAACCAAAAACTCGTAATGACAATATCTAGTCCTGAAGGCAGTCTTCGGAATGTCAGAATCCCGAATCTTCAGCTGATGGTACCCATACCTCAAGTTAATCTTGGAGAACACCCTAGCTCCCTGAAGCTGATCAAACAAGTCATCAATACGAGGCAAAGGATACCGGTTCTTCACCGTAACCTTGTTCAGTTGCCTATAGTCAATACACATGCGCATAGACCCATCTTTCTTCTTCACGAACAACACCGGTGCACCCCAAGGTGACACACTAGGCCGAATGAACCCCTTATATAGGAGTTCCTGAAGCTGCTCTTTCAATTCTTTCAACTCTGCCGGGGCCATGCGGTAAGGGGCAATAGAGATAGGCTGGGTGTCTGGAAATAAGTCAATACCAAAATCAATGTCCCTGTCAGGGGGCATGCCTGGCAGGTCTGCAGGGAATACGTCCGGAAACTCACGGACCACAAGAACAGAATCAATGGAAGGAGTCTTACTACTAACATCCCTCACAAAGGCCAGATAAGACTCACATCCCTTCCCAATCATACGCTGGGCCTTCAGGTAGGAAATCACTCTACTAGGCACATACTCTACTGAACCTCTCCACTCAATCCTCGGCAATCCGGGCATAGCTAAGGTCACGGTCTTGTCGTGACAGTCAAGAACAACATGTCATGGAGATAGCCAATCCATGCCCAAAATCACATCGAAGTCAACCATGCTAAGCAATAATAGATCTGCCCGGGTCTCCAGACCCCCAATAGATATAACACAAGACCGGTACACCCGGTCTACCACAACAGTATCCCCACCCGGAGTCGACACATGAACAAATGAAAGAAAAGACTCACTGGCGTATCCAAGAAATGTGAAAAGTATAATGAAACATATGAATACGTGGAACCAGGATCAAATAATACCGAATCATCCCGGTGACACACTGAGATAATACCTGTAATCACTGCATCTGAATCTATGGCATCTGGTCTGGCCGGAAGTGCATAGAAACATGCCTGTCCCCAGCCTGATCGACCTCCCCCTCTAGGGCGGCCTCTGACTGACTGGCCTCCACCCCTGGCTGCCTGAGCGGGTGGTGTAGAAACTGGTGCTGAAGTTGGAGGCTGGCCCCTGTGCTAAAATGAACTACCAGAAAGGTGGGGACAATACCTCTTGATGTGACCCGAATCCCCACACTCGAAGCAACCCCTCTCAGAAAATGACGGTGGGGACTGAATGGAACCCCTAGATACAGAATAGCTGCTAGAAGAGCCATGTGCTGAAGGACCCTGAACTGATGGTGGACGGGATGAGCTCTGGGCCGGAAGTGCACTGAATGATGAACGGCCCGGATGAGAGCTACGAGGGCCGTGTCCAGATGAAGTACCACTATAGACTAGACGAGCTGGCTGAGGAGGCTTGAATTGACGGCCTCTGCTATGCTGCGACTGACCTCCCGAGTAAACACCACCATAACTACCAGATCCCCGAGGCCTCCCTCTCAACACGCTCCTGGCGGCGCACGGACTCAATCTCCCTGGCTATGTCAACTACCTCCTCAAAAGAAGCGTCAGATACCCTCTCCCTGGTCAGAAAAATCCGTAGCTGGTAAGTGAGACCATCTACAAACCTCCGGATCCACTCTTTGTCTGTGGGGACTAGCCATATGGCATGACGGGCTAACTCAGAGAACCTCATCTCATACTGCGTCACGGTCATGTCTCCTTGACGCAACTGCTCGAACTCTCTGTGCAGCTCCTCTATGCAAGACTGTGGTATATACTTCTCCAATATGAGAATGGAGAACTGGTGCCATGTAAGGAGTGCTGCATCAGCGGGTCTACGCCTCTCATAGGCCTCCCACCAAGCAAGTGCAGCTCCTGAAAACTGGAAGGTAGTAAATGAGACCCCACTGGCCTATAATATCCCTGCGGTGCGTAGTATCCTTTGACACTTGTCCAAGAAGGCCTGGGCATCCTCGCCCTCTATACCACTAAAAAGTAAGAGGCTGGAGTTTGCTGAACCTCTCCAACCTACGCTGCTCATCATCAACTAAAGCTGGGACCACATAATCCTGTACTGGAGCAATCTGCTGCACTGGAGCTGCCCCAGGTGTCCGAGCAGCTGGAGTCTGGATGCCTCCCCCGGCCTGAGAAGTAGTAGCAGTAGTGGACATATCGACGGCCTGTGCCAAACTGGTGCACACCGTCAAAATCTGGGCTAGGGTCTCCGAAAGACCCGGAATCACAATGGGCACTGCTGGTGCCTGAGCCTGCCCCGCTGGAATCTCAGCTACGGGGACCTGATCCTAGGCAATGAGAGGGTCCACAGGTGCTGCCCCGGTGCTGTGCGGGCTGCACCCCTCCCTCTGCCACGGCCTCGACCACGGCCTCGACCTCGGGCTGGTCCAGCTGGTGTCTGGTCACCACTATCGATTGCACGAGTCCTCACCATCTGTGAGAGAATGAAAACAACAGAAGTTTAGTTTCAGAGTTCAATAGAGTCGCACGACAGAATTCAAAAATGTGGAATTTTCCTAAGGGTTCTGTAGCCTCTCGAAGATAAGTACAGACGTCCCCGTACCGATCCGCAAGACTCTACTAAACCTGCTCATGACTGGTGAGACCCATTTAACCTAGAGCTCTGATACCAACTTGTCACGACCCAAATTCGAAGCCGTGATGGCGCTTGTCGTGGAACCAGGCCAGCCACCTATCTAAACTAATCTAGGGCCACCTATCAGGGAAAAATACCATTTTTAACAAGTCTGAAATCAATAATAATAGTAAGTTTGAATTTGAAAACAGTTATATGAGAATCAAGAACCCAAATCCTACAAAACCCGGATCCAGTGTCACACAGTCATGAGTTGCTATTACATAATACAACCTGAAAAGAAATGACCAACATAGTCTGAAAGTAAATACGACAGGTAGAAGAGAAGGAGATGACGAGATCACGGTCGCCAGCTGCCACCTCATCAACTCTGATGAACTGCTGCTACTCATTGACCAGAGCTGAATCTCGATGTACCTGGATCTGCATAAAAGGTGCATGGGGTAACGCGAGTACACCAACTCAGTAGTAACGAAACCAAACTACGGACTGAGAGGTAGTGACAGACTAAACCTCCGATAAATTTGAACAACAGTATATAACTTGGACATGACAGTAGTATATCAAAAAATAAACAAGATGCATCAATTTATGTCTGTAGCCCTGCATACCCACATGAATTCATATAGAATCAAGAATGATGTGTACTCACTAATCAAACTCTCATAAGGTGGTCCACTCAGTATAAGAATCTGGCCTTCCGGCCCAGGGAAAGTCCATCCCGGATATTACATAAACACAAGTGACACGGTCACCTAGTACTGAGGAAAAAGGCAGATCCAGCCCCATGGAGAAGATCCATCTCCGGAACATAAGCCCCACGGAGAAGGTCCATCTCCGGAACATATCACTCGGACAAGATCCATCTCCAGGGAAGATCCATCCCTCAATATCTGTGCGCTCACTGGGGGTGTAAAGACTCCGGAGGGGCTCCTATAAGCCCAAGCGCTATATCAAGCCAACGAAGGCATGATTCCAGGGTCGCTACGGTGTGCAGTCCGACCTCATAACTGTCTCAAAACCAGGCTCCAAGCCTCACTCAGTCAGTACCTTCCAGTCTTACTCACCATGCTCTAACATATGAAAATCAGCCCAAACCAATGATAATATAGAGTAAACTAGTAATTTACGAGACTGAGGCATGAAAAATATACTATAACAGGACTGAGTACATGAAAAAAAAAATCATAAACAGAGACAGCAATAATCAACCGTTCCGGTGTAAACATATCGGCGTGAAGCCTTAACATTTATACTTAGCATGATTTCTATTGTGTTCAAGGTAAATGCAACCTTCACAGTACCCATATTAACCTGAGGTAACCATTAGACAATTCCATAGGATGATCCAGGCTACGAATATTCGGTGTGCGCCTGCATGCCTGTCATTTGGCAAGTGCGTCACCTTAATTAATATCAAATATAATATAGTTTGGGGTTTCGAACCCTCAGTTCCAAGTTTGGAAGCGTTACTTACCTCAAAACCGGCTAATATACTACTCCGTAGTGCCCTTGCCTCTAAATCCGACCTCCTGGTACTCCAAATCTACCAACAATTAGATGAATATCATTATAATATGCTAAGGAACTAATCCCAATCGAAATTTATCAAAATACTCGAAAATCCCGAAATTGGTCAAACTCGAGCCCCAGGCCCACGTCTCGGAACTCGATAAAATTTACACCAGAAGAATCCTCGTCCTCCCACGAGTCTATACATACCAAGAACACTGAAATCGGAGTCCAAATGACCCCTCAAATCCCCATTTTAGAGCCTCTTAATCCGAAGCCCTAATTACCTAATTTGCACTAATTTTCCCTAATTTTCCACCATAAATCCGACCTTTAATCACATATAAACGAGTTTAGAGTCCAAGAACCTTACCTTAATGAAGTACTATCGAATCCCCTCTTCAAGAACCCTTCAAAAGCTTCAAATCCGGATGAAATGTTGAGAAAGATGGCTAAAATTCGCAAAGGCACGCTTTTATACCTTCTGCCCAGTGGTTCCGCACCGGCGACCACTTACTCGCACTTGCGGATTCTAGGTGCGCACCTGCGAAAAATCCCAAGGACCTCAACTTCCGCACCTGCGATCGACCTCCCGCACCTGCAGCCTCGCAGGTGAGGCAATTACCTCGCACCTGCGGACTCTTCTCACTCAGCCAAACTTCCGCACCTGCGGCTCCCCTTCCGCAGGTACGAAAACACTAGTAACAACAACATCAGCAATAGAAAAACCATTCCAAACTCCCCGTTAATCACCCAAAACCACCCCGAGCCCCCGGGCCCCCAACCAAACGTACCAACACATCAAATATGATTATTAAAACTTAGTCGAGCCTTCGAAACATCAACCACAACATCAAAACCCCAAAAACACATCGAATTCAAGCCTATGAACTTTGAATTTTCTAAATTCCGCCAACGATGCCAAAACTGTCCAAAACAACTTTGATTGACCTGAAATTTTGCAGACATATCCAAAATTATATTACAAAGCTGTTCCAACAATCGGAATTCCATTCCAACCCCGATAGCCTATTTTCCACTGCTGACCGAAAATCACCAAAAACTAACCTTCGCCAATTCAAGCCTAATTCTACACTGGACATCACAAAAATATTCCGAACACACTCCTAAGTCCCAAATTACCTAATGAAGCTATCAGAGCCATAAAATCTGCATTCCGAGGTCGTTTCCCAATAAGTCAACTCCCGATTGACTTTTCCAATTCTAAGGCTACTTTTAGAGACTAAGTGTCTCCATTCCTCCTATAACCACTCCGAACCCGTACAAATAAACTGTAACACATTATGAACAGTTTAACCAAACTACAACCATGCAGAAATAGTGAAAATAATGCATGTTCTACGTAACGACCGACCGGGTCGTTACAGTAGTCCTAATTTAAATATGCAATGCAGTACAGGGAAAAAGCTCCCGGATCTCGGTCCGTAGTCCCAATTTAAATATGAGATGCAGAATCCTATCAGTTACGGCTTAATTAAACAATTCAAGAAAACAATAGGCAAGAATAAGGTAAAACTACCTAACCATGGAGCAAATAGTAGCAAGTACGAGGAATTCAAATGATAACAGGTAGGCATGCTCATTCCTATGCTAACTAATCAGTTATAACAAGAAGCAGTAATATAGGAATGAAATGAGTTATGTCATGGAAGGAAAATCGGGAATTTAGCAACCATGACCCGTATACGCACTCGTCACCTCACGTACACGGCGTCCACCTAGTAAAATCAGTATAAAAATGCCTAAGGGAAATCCCCAACACAGAGTTAGGCAAGTCACTTACCTTGATTGTGCTAATCAATTCAATACCACGCTCTTGTCACGAGTATCCGACTTTGGGTGGACCAAATCTATTCAATTCGATTGCATAATGTAAATATCACTTCAAGGAAACAAAATAGCTAATTATTTCTAAGCTAATACATGAAATTAGGGAATTCGCCCAAAATGTCCCCCGGGCTCACGTCTCGGAATCGGGTAAAAATTTTATTTTCCGGAAACTCATTCACTCACGAGTCTAACCATATAAGAATCTCTCAAATTGGAGGTCAAACACCCAATCAAAATTCAATAATTTGGTCTATGAAGTTCATCCCATTTTCCCCATTTTCTACCCAAAACTTTCGAAATTAAAGGTGGGATTTACGATTGGAATCAAGGAATTTGATCTATGATGGATATAAATTACTTACCCGAGTCACCTAGGTGCAAAAGTCCTCATAAAATCGCCTCTCCCGAGATCTCCAAGTCAAAAATGGTGAAAGTAGACTTAAACCCTCGAATTGGGGTTTTAATATTCTGCCCAGGTATTGCCTTATGCGATCGCGCACAATGCATCGCGATCGCGGAGAGTAATCTCCCACGCGCCCAGGACTCCTCTTACGCGAACGCGGATATAGGCCTCCGATCGCGGACCCTCACAACCCAGCTCTTTGCGAC
This sequence comes from Nicotiana undulata, assembly GCA_005239495.1. NCBI lineage: Eukaryota > Viridiplantae > Streptophyta > Magnoliopsida > Solanales > Solanaceae > Nicotiana > Nicotiana undulata. The sequence goes on along the minus strand of ML260449.1, from coordinate 4,102 downwards.
TGTGTTTGGGCCCTCGCGACTGCACAGGACAATTGACGAAACTTCCTCAGACCACGGATACACTACGCGATTGCGAAGGCTAAACTTTCAGCATAATGCGATCGCGGACTTCATCTTGCGATCGCAGAGAATAACTCCAGGCTTCCCCTCATTTACCTTATGCAATCGCGGCATGGTACTTGCGATCGCAATGAACAAAAAGCTGCTGGTGAAAATCCAGCAAAACCAGCAAAGAGGTTTTGGCCAAAAATGTCCGTTTGGGCACCCAAAACACACTCGAGGCCCCCGAGACCTCAACCAAAATTACTAATCCACCCTAATACCTCATTAAAACTTGATAAAGCCTTAAAAACACGCCTCATAACATAAATATCATTAAATATGCATAGATTCAAGCCTAAGAACTTTTGAAATTTCTAAAATCCTCATTCGATTCCGAATCACGTCTAAACTCATCCGAATGACCTCAATTTTTGCACAAAGGTCATAAATGACATTATGGACCTGCTGTCGCTTTCGGAGTTCCATTCCGAGTCTGATATCAAAATTTCACCTATTGGCCGAAATCGCCGAAATTCTAACTTTCGCCAATTCAAGCCTAAATCCACAACCGACCTCGAAAACATATTCCGAACATGCTCCTAACCCCGGAATCATCCAACGGAGCTAACAGAGTCGAAGGAATTCTATTCCGGATCCGTCTTCACACAGTTCTAGCTACGACCTGATTTCACATAGTCCACATTTAAGGACTATGTGACCAAAATCACTCAGAATTTCACCACTCAACGTTCCGGCAAGTTTCAATAGCATAAATAGATATGAGAGAAGCAGTTATTAGTGGATCGGGGTGCTAACTATCAAAACGACCGACGGGGTCGATACAATATTTCTACCTAATATAGAAGAAAATCTATAAGTGGATCAATATATAGATACAATATATGGATATAGATGTAAATATCAATATACATATAAATATAAATATAGATATTTGTCTAAGATCTATTTAGATTATGTATAAGATTAATTCACCTACTTCCATTAATTATGTTTCTATTTATAATTTCTAATTATTAATGTTGTCTTAAATTGCCAAGTGACTTCATTTTAGCGTGTCACTTGGCTCAACTACAATGCATACTACTCTCCTTTTAATATAATATAGATATAGATGACACGATTATTATTAATTGAAAAGTTAATCGCAAATAATTTTATCACAATTCTACACATACTTTTAAATTTTGAGACTAAAAATTATTGTGACTTTTTAAATAATTACTATTAATAATATGAATTTTATTATAAAATTAACTATTAAAAATATTGTTGAAATTTTATATCCCAATTCACAACGGAAATTAGAGCATGTTTGAAAAGCCACCAAGGAATTGGATTTGAGTATAATTACTCAGTTTGGCATATTTGTTTGACCAAGTAATTACTTGCTCAGCATGGAATTGGGTATAATTGAAGGGGTGTAAATTACATTGTATAATTTCAAGGTTGCCTTTTAGTTTCTTTCCTTTTTTATTTTAATTTATTTTCGTTATATATATTTTTTCTATTTTTTAATTTTTTTAATTTTATTTTTACTTTTTAATTTCTTTTGAAATTTAAATATATTTTTATTTGTACATTATTTATCTTTTATTTCTCTATATTTACTTCTTGTGATTCCATATAATTGCTTATTTTTTGAAACTATACCTCCTGATAATAGAAATAATGAGTCATTAACAAATTTGGAATAAAATGAGAGATGCAATTAAAGTGGAATTTCATTGTTGAATGTGATTATAAACTTATCATGTTTCCAAGTCTTAAGTTGCAGTGGAACTTACTATTATTATGTTACAATTTGACATATGTTAAAATATATTTTGGATTTTGAACTTGAGTTATATTCATGGTTCCAATATACTTATTTTAGTAGTATTGCCTCGCATTGCATGTTGTTCATTTTTTAGTTAGAATTGATAGATTAGTTTTGTCAAAAATTTGAATAACGCTATGACATTATATTTATAAATATTAATTTATTTTATCAAACATGAATTCCATGATGTTCTTATGAAACGTATGTTTTTAGTTTTTGTAAGTATCTAAACTAAATATTATTAATTTGGAAAATATATATAAATTATTTTTATAATATTAGTTATAAATATTTTATTACTAATTAATATATATTCACAAAAAATATACATCTTAAATACCAAATATAATATCATTTAACTTATATAAATTTATTGGCATATTTATTATCTTAATTTTTAAGTTTTGATAATTATTTCATTTAAAATTTAATATAACTGTATAATTACACTCATGGAACCAAACACTAAAATTGTAATTACGTAATGATACTATAACAAACAAACAAGTCACCGTAATTATACTATTGTGTAATTACTAGGCTTTGTAATTACTACCCTCCAATTCTAATTACTTGTTGGCTTTTCAAACAGTCGCTTAGTTAATTTAACCTGTCACGACCCCAAATCCTAACATGCCGTGATGGCATCTATCGTGGTACTAGGCTAGCCAACCATCACCTTACTACGCGTTTATTAAATTATAACAGTTCACAATTTAATAATAAGCATGCAACCATAACACAAATAATATAATTAAGTCTTAACGTCCCCCTAATATTCTAAACAACCTCCCAAGAACTGGAGTCAATAGTCATGAGCATCTATGGAAATAAATCTAACTCTTCTAAAACTATAATATGTGTCTCTGAGTCAAATGCTAAAAAAATAATAAGGAAGGGAAGTGGAGAAGCTGTGGACGCTGGACAGCTACCTCGAAATCTCGTAAACAACTGCTAACAAACTGAGACAGCTACTGCTCCGAACTGTCACCTGAATATGTGCACAGAGGCACATAGAGTCTTTATGAGTACNAATAATGAGTTCGAAATCAGTTTCCAGAAAACCTTTGAAACAAGTACAATATCAGTATATCTCAGTAAAATTCTCAGTAAAAACCAATTTGAAAACGAAGTAAATCATAGTTCGAAAACTTAGTAAAAATCTTCATAAATTTGTCCCTCGGGCCATAATCATTTCTCATCACAATATCTTTCAATATTAGCCCATCAGGCAACCTCACCATCACTCTGCCCATCAGGCAACCTCACAATCACTCTGCCCATCAGGCATCCTCACAATCACTCTACCCATCAGGCATCCTCACAATCACTCTGCCCATCAGGCAACCTCAAAACCACTCTGCCCATTAGGCATCACTCAATCGGTACCAGCGCTCACTAGGGGTGTGTTACAGACTCCAGAGGGGCTCCTACATCCCAAGCGCAATAATAAGCCACATCATGACATAATTCACACACAATATAGGCCCGCAGCCTCACTCATATCATATCATCCTCACAATATAGGCCAGCAGCCTCACTCAGTCAGACACTCTCAATTTGCCTTTCAGGCCATAATATACCGGGTTCTCGACCCAAAAACAGTATTTTATTTTCAAGAAGTAGTATCAAAATACTCTGAGTGTCAAAACAATTTCACAGAAAAGACTGAGTGGAAAATCATAACATATTAGTGAGAAAGATAGTAAAACATAACCCCCGAAGGGTAAAAAGTCGGCACTAGGCCCCAAACATGGCTTACAGCCCAAAACATATCATAATGTATTATTACTAATTAAGCAAAGGCTTAAAAATCGGTTTCGCAACTCGATAGTCGCCTAAATAGGAAATATGTTCCAAAGTTTCAACCCTTTTCTCTCAAAACCCGTGAAAGGGGGCATAGTTCGGGGTTTCATACCCTCAGGACATGATTTAAAGACATTACTTACCTCAAACTAGCCCGAAAACTATTCCGCAATGCGCTTGCCTCTCGAATCAACCTCCGAAGGCTCCAAATCTACCAAGTTCAGATTTTTATCATCAATATATGCTTAAGGAACAAATTCCAATTGAAAAATATCGAATTTAGCTCAAAATCCGAATTCGGTCAAAACCCGACCCCCGGACCCGCGTCCCGAAACTCAGAAATTTTTACTGAAAAGTGTCACGACCCAAATTCCCACCCTTTGGGCCGTGACTGCGCCTAACGTTGAACCCGCT
>ML260448.1:0-19943 GCA_005239495.1 Nicotiana undulata | reverse complement strand
CTCCTTAGTCTACAATAAGAGAAACGACACTATCGTTATCATTTAAGCGTCATAACTATTGTGTATCGACCACAACCTATTTTACGATAAAACGGACAGAACCTCCCCTATATATATGACTTCACACAAGTCAAAAAAATCACAAAACAGCCCAAAAAATATCAATAAAAATCATATTGAGCCTCCCAAAAGTGTCCACACACAACGTAATCACTTCATACATAAGATGACCACCGTAGTCGTGTCAAACGACCCGAAAATGTTACGACGTATGACCAGATCACAACCCTAAATCTATATGCTGTTTCTACACACCCTTACTCCTCCAAAACTCCACAAAACAGTAGGAAAACACGCAGCCCAACCGCAACACAAAACAATCCGCTACAAGTCAAATAACGCGAACTCACGGCTTCCGATCACCGTCCCGTGAGTTCTAACTATTAGGAAACACATTTATCAACCTTCCTTGATATTTAAGCACTTAAATACAGATATTAGACGTTTCTTAACTATGAAGTAACTTCCAAAACTCTAACTACAAAGAAAAAAGGANACCCCCAATTTGAACTTGAAAGAGAGGGAAAATCAATTAGGGTTTGTGGATAATTTTTGGGAGGAAGTTTGCTGGGGTTTAGGTCTGGTTATTTATGAAATATAATGGGTGATATATAGCAGGATATAAGCCTTTTAATGGGCTCTTTGGATGACCCGAAATTGCCTCTTTTTGGGCTATCATTTAATCAAGTAGGTGATCCACCTACTTGTCACCTAGCAGCTTGTGCAGTCTCGCGAAAAAGTCTATATCTCTCTACTCCGATGTCGTATTGATAAACGGTTTAATGCGTTGGAAACTAGACTCATATATATTTAATTTGGTGGGTAGATAACCCTGTAATTCCTAGTATATTGGGATAAAAGCTTAATAATATTTGACCTAAAGTTTAAGTAAAACTATGAACCTAAGTTGCGACAACTCTTGTCGACTTTTGTTTCATAACTTGTTTGACTTCAAGACTATGATACGGATATTATATGATTCAAATAACTTAAAACACTACCTATTGAGAGTACCAAGCACCCCTAGATTTACCCAAAAATACGAGTTACAACATCCTTGATTCGTTTAACTTCTAATACGTGTTAATCACTCTTATACACTCTTGTATCATTTAAGATCAATAGGATTAACTTCTTATCATCTCAAAGATAATCTCTTCTCATGTTTATGTCGATTAAATTATGGCATGAGCCAACATACGTGAATATGGGTTGTAACAACCAATAAGTTGTCTATCAAGATTATGTTTTACCAAAAAAGTGTTAATCTTTTCTTAAAACGAATTAATAAGTAGAATAGAGGGTAAATTCTAACTAAAGATAATTAACTCTAGATCGAGGGGATATTAATGGGGCAAATCAGAAATAGTGAAGTTTTCTAAGTCGTCAAGATTATAGAGGATGTTTAAGTGAAAATAATGAGCTTCCATTCTCAACACAATCACTCTGTAATACATGATAAAGGAGAGCGAGAAAATATTCCTTTAGCAGCTACTGATTATATCCTTATTGATTTCATGATGAAGGTTACAAAGATGTGGAACAAAGTTGTGGACCTTCCCTCGAGTTCCCATGGATTCCTCTTAGAGAGAGTTCTAACAGAAGAGGAAAGAATAAAAAAGGCCCCCTCTCTACCATTCTCTTCCCCTTTATATATACTAGGTGTTATCCCTTACCCAAAGGTCCTTGACCGGTGTACTATAATCTGTTGTTGGCACTTCAGGTCTACCTCCCTAAGCGCCATAGCATGTGCTATGCCGTAAAGGTCTTCTGATAGCTCGACCTCGGCCGTGGTCGTGACACTCGTCGCTACGACGTCTTGTGTTCACAATCACGACTTAATCACCTTCTTGCCATTCCCTTTTTGAGGTCATTCTCACGTGGTCAGATTTTGACCCATACAGATTACAGACCCACATTGAAAATGTAATACTAAACCAAAATTGGTAACCCTAACACGTGTTCCTATATGCAAATCTAGTGGCTGATTGCATGGTTTGAAAACTGTACATGAAAGAGTTTCTACACTTAGTAGGAGTTTGGAGAGTTTCTTCTATGTCTGCACAGAACACGTGGTGTCTAACCCCGCCGGTTTCCCCGAGACGTGGAATTTCTCCTGTAAGTCTTTCTTCTTTTTTCCTTATTTACAATGCTGATTGGTTGTTTTTATCTCGTGATCTCATCGATTGACTGTTGTCGTTGTTTGTTGTTCGTTTTTTTTTGTGTTGTTGCACCCGAGAGGCTACCCCCTCAGAAAGTTAGCGATATTTGTGGGGTGGGTGAGCTCGGTTCTGTCTCATACGGTGGGAATTCGCAAATGGGCACGTTTCCATGAGAGGTTTGGGCGTAAACCTTCTGCTGGTAAGTCACCTTGTCTTGGCCTTAGTCGTTTTACCTTTCGCCCTGTATTTTTCTTTGCCTTGTATTTACATTTGGTCATATGTCATATCGACATGTCGGAGAGGGGCGAGAAGGGAGAGGGCCCCCGCTCTTGCTTTTCGTCAACTGACTTCTTCTACCGTGCCCGTACTTCGGGCAGTTGCTGATGAGGGTACTCGGAATCAGACTATTGCATAGTTCGAGTCTGCGTCCGGATCTAGTCGTATTGAGATTATCCCTCGCTCAAACTCTCCGTCCTCCATGGTTCGCTCAACGAGCAAATCTTCTCATACTGTTGGAGAAGAGGCGGAGGATAACGTCAGAAGAGATGCATTTGATTGATGCGCCCTTGAGGGCTGATCCTGTATGAATGGTGTCTGAAACCGGGAGAGAGGTCGCCCAGGGAGTGGAAGCATTGCCCGGGTTGAGCACGGAAGAGGCCGTAGTGGCGTCAGGGCAGAGTTCGGCGGCTGGCACAATTATTCCGAGTGGACCCTCAACGTCTCAGCAGGCTCGCACCTCTGATCCAACCGGCGAAAGGTTGAAGAGCGTGGTGGTGGACGACTACGAATACGACTCGAACATTGATCCTAGGGATATGAGGTTGTTCGAAGAAGGCTTTACCAGGGTCGATGTGAGAGCGGGTGGTCCTTCCCGTGTGCTCGAAATTTTGTCAGATTTTAACCTTTTGGAGAATACGATGGATTTGGTGGAGCAATTCGACCTCTTATGTTCCGCCGCTGAAAGTAGGTCTCTTCAGGAGATTAACGACTCTGGCTTGTCACGCGGTGTGGCTGGAATGGCCTTAAGGGTGAGTTCCTTGACTTTACTTCCTTTTCTTTGTGTCCTTCATTTTCGCTGACTCTTTTTTTTTTTGCTTTAGACTTACATGTTGGAGATTGAAAGCGCTCGTAGGGGAGAGACGCGGGCCGAAATATTTCTGAAGATGGCCGTGAAATACCGCCGGCCGTGAAATACCGCCGGTATCGCAACATATGCCGAGCGATGCACATGCATCTTAGAGTGGGTGGTGATACTCGGTCTCTCAGGGAGGAACTAGAGAAAAAGGACGAGGACCTGATGCAGTCTATCCGCAGATATAGCGAGCTTGAAGGGTTGATTAGAGTTAAAGACGAGGAGCTCGAGGTGGGCAAGGGTGTCGCAGCTGAGTGCGAGGACCTTCAAGCGACGCTGTCATCTTTGCGAGCCGAGCTCGAGCAGAATGCCACCAGAGTTGCTAGTTTGAGTGAGGAATGGACCGAAAAGGTGGTTGCTAGTTATCCCTTACCCAACGGTCCTTGACCGGTGTACTGTAATCTGTTGTTGGCACTTCAGGTCGACCTCCCTAAGCACCATAGCATGTGCTACTCCGTAAAGGCCTTCTGATGGCTCGACCTCGGTCGTGGCCGTGACGCTCGTCGTTATGACGTCTTGTGTGCACAATCACGGCTTAATCACCTTCTTGTCATTCCCTTTTTAGGTCATTCTCACGTGGTCAGATTTCGGCCCATACAGATTACAACCCCACATTGAAAATGTAATATTAAACCAAAATTGGTAAACCTAACACGTGTACCTATATGCAAATCTAGTGGCCAATTGCATGGTTTGAAAATTGTACATGAAAGAATTTCTACACTTAGTAGGCGTTTGGACATAAGAATTGTAAAATTCCAAATAATGGTGAGAAAATCTTTCAAGTGAAAATGGTATTTGAAAATTAGAATTGTGCGGGGTAGCAAAATAGTTAAAAGGAAACAATTAACCACTCATATAATCCACTAAAAATGGGTTGGATAATGAACTTTTTAAAAACGGGTCAAATACAGATAAGAACCATATTATCCATTTAGAAAATGGATAACCAATGGATAACCAACGGGTCTAAATTTTACATTTGTAAAGCCTCAATTTGGTGGTTCCTCAAGTTAGGTAGACTAAGAATTCTCCAAAAGTTATCATATGCAAGAAGTCATGGATAATATGGTTACTCATATTATCCGTCGGTTAACCTGTTTTTTATCCGTAATAAATATGGTTCGGGTAGGATAATTTATCCGTTTTTTCATTACTCATTTAAACCCGAACCATATCCGACCCAACCCGCCCGTTTGCCACTCCTAGTTGTGTTTGGACATAAATTTTGGTTTGGGTTGTTTTTGAAGTTTTGTGAGCGATTTGAGTGAAAATTTTGAAACACGGTTTTTTGGAGTTTTCCAAATTTTCGAAAATTTTAAAAATGCATATTCAAGTGAAAATTGGAAATTTTATAGCAAACGCTGATTTCGAAAAAAAGTAGAAATTTTTTGAAAAAATGGAAAATAAATTTTATGTCCAAACGAGCTCTTAGATAAGGACAGATATTGTAGCTACTATTTCTTTTCACTTTTTTTTCTTTTCCTTCGCAATTTTGAGAGGGAGAGGGCCAAAAAGGATTATGATTAAAGGAGTGTTTCATATCAAGAAAATAAAGGGAAACTAGATGCACAAAGCATCACATATTCACATTAAGGTTTGGGGAATGACCTCACCCTAATGAGTATGATGTAAACAGCTGTAACGATCAGACAGGTCGTTTTGAGAAATTGCGTCCAGTTTGGCGGTTTGAGGTCACGAGTAGCTTCCCTCAGTGTATTATGACTTGCGTGCATCATTGGTTTGGGTTTTGAGAGGGTCGCAAAGGATTTTAGGAGTGACTCTCATTTTAGAAGTCCGAAGTTGAAGGAATTGACCCTGTGTTTGACTTTTGAGTATTTGACCTCGGATCGAAGTTTTGCCGGTTCCGGTAGGTCCAGATAGTAATTTTGAACTTGAGCGTATGCCCGGAATTTCATTTGGATATTTCATAAAGGTTTCAGCATCATTTGGCGGAACTTGATAATTTAAAGGCTTAGAATCTTCCTACGTTTGACCATGGTTTGACTTTAAGGCTATCGGGTACGGATTGTGATTTTGGAATTTGGAATAGGACCGTTTCTTCAATTGGAACTTGCTTGCAATATTTTGTGTCGTTTGGAGTTGATTTGATGTGGTTCAGATGCATGGTTGCAATTCTAGGAATCCTTAAGGTTCCTGGTGGTTTTCATGCATTTTGGCATTCGATTCGTGGTTTTAGAGATTATTTTGGTGTTCCGATCGTGCGAGCGAGTTCGTGTTATGTTTTCAGACTTGTGTGAGTGTTTGGTTTAGAGCCCCGAGGGATTAGACGAGTTTTGAACGCGTTTTGGAGTGTTTGAAAGAAGGTTCATCTGTGCTGGTGTTCTGTTCTCACATTTGCGAAGATTTCATCACATTTTCGATGACCGCATTTGCGAGGTCACTCTCGCATTTGAGAAGATGGGCCGGGGGCAGGGGAGTTCGCATTTGCGAACCAGTTCCTCACATTTGCTATTGCATCTCCGCATTTCGATGTCATTTGTCGCTTTTGTGAACCACTAGGATCTCGCATTTACGAGACTTTTGTTGCTTTTGCGACCTGATCAGAGCTGGTCAGCCTTCGCATTTGCGATAATTTAGTCGCATTTGCGATCTTGATGTCGCAAATGCGACATCTGAGGTTGATATTAAGATTCCCAATTCAGGACTTAGCTTCATTTTATCATATTTTGAACCCTAGGTCCGAGAGTGGGCGATTTTGAGAGACGATTTTCATACCAAAAGATTGGGTAAGTGCCTTTAATAAATTTGCAACTATATTTTGTGATTATATCTTAGATTTAACATCAAATTCATGAGAATCTAAAGGAAAATTTGGGAAAATTTGTAAAATCTTTCAAAATGTAAAATCATGATTTGGAGGACGAATTGGTATAGGAATTTGATAATTTTTGTGTGGTTGAATTCGTATTGGAATGGGTGTTCGGGTTTTATAAATTTTATTGTGTTCCGAGGTGCAGGCCCGGGGAGTTGACTTTTTGCAAATTGTATAAGTATCGTAGCTTTGTTAATTGAAATTATTTTCTCTTGCATTGTTTGATGTATTTAAGTCGTTTTTGGATAGATTGAGCCGAGCGTTGGTCAATTGGTAAAGAAAAAGCTAAATTGTGTATTGAATTGGCCGAATTGAGGTAATTATCTTGTCTAACTTTGTGTGGGGGGAACCACCTCTTAGGAATTGAGTCAATTGTGCTATTTTGATATGTGAAAGCCGTGTACGCAAGGTGACGAGTGGGTACACAATTTATATGTGGTATTGACCGGTTGGATTGCCTAGTCTTTTTCCATGCTTTTGAATAAATTATCATAAAATGTGGTATCTCTTCGTTAGATTACTCTCACATGTTCTATATGAAGTTGTTAGTCCTTATTTGCTTCCTATTTGTTATTTGACCTCTATATGCCTTGGTTGTTGTCATTTCCTTCATTATTATGTGGTTACCTCTTAACTGTTGAGTTATTCTATGATTACATGCTTATCTGTTATGAGTTCAAGTTGTTGTGGATACCTGTATAATTATCACATGCCTTACATGTCTTGTTTCCTTGTAAATGTTGTTGTATTCCTTTGATTGTTACGTGGTTCCCTTGTTGCCGTGTACTCATACTTTTTGTTGTAGAATTTCTTGTAATTGAGTTGTTGATTGATTTATATTATTATATGGTTCGGGTTGCACGCCACAATAGAAGGAATAAGGGTGAATTGATACGGAGTAATAAATGTGAATTATTATGTTGATAATGATATATGGTGAGATCGGGTTGCACGCCGCAACACATATTTTTTTACCTTTATTGTAATTGTTACGGAGGAATAAGGGAGGATGGGTGGGATCGGGTTGCACGCCACAACACACACGCATATATATATATATATATATATATATATATATATATATATATATATATATATATATATATATATATATATATATATATATATATATATATATATATATATTATTTACTTTGATTGTAATTGTTAAGGAGGAATAAGGGAGGATTGGTGGGATCGGGATGTGCGCCACGTCAATATATGTGTGTATGTATTCTCTCTGACTGTGTAAGTTATTCGGTAGTTTTACATTTCATTTAAGGATTGGTTATAGCTGGTTACTAATATGACCCTTGAGTTGTGTATTTATTTCTACAAATTATTGATTTTCAAAGTGAATTATTATGTTGAGTCATTACCTCCTGCCCTGCTGAATCGTTAGTAAGATAGTATTTTAAAAATGAAAGAACTAACATCATGTTACCTTGTGTGACTTTAAGTTAGAACCCGCCGATTATTTCTATACTTACCATTTCTACTAGTTATCCTATTTTACTTTAACTGTTTTCTAAATTTAATCTTCTCAACCTGTCTGAGCTATTGTTTTACTTACAAAGGAATTATTATTATATTTTAAACAAATAAACTCTAACTTAAATGCGATAGTTATTCGATGTTGAATTTTATTTAGAAAATATTATTTTCTTCACTCAATTGATTTATAAAACCAAACCTTATTTTTCTCACCAATTTTCTATCTGGTCTAAAAACTATAGATTTACTTCATGATATATATATATATATATATATATATATATATATATATATATAAAAGTAGTAATTTGCATGGATGTTATGTACCGAATAGCACGTGGATGTCACTGTGCAAAGTGAGATGGAAAGATGTGGGCACAAGGTGCCGTGTGTGTGGAAGAGTTGTTGGAATGATTGGAATCGTATTCTAGGAACACTTATTCGGTTGATTTAATAATGTTTTCCCCTTCTTGAGCACATTTACACTTATCAGTATCCCAAACCTGTTGTTGTTTGATTTATTTGGTTGATTCTCATTGCCATTCGTGTTTCTTTTCCTCTTGTCGTTCCTACTGTTTGCAACTTGATACTCTTCTGTTATCGGTATTACTTTAATAGTCCTTCTTGTTAGATTTGAGTCATATTCCCGCAGATTATATATATTCGGTAGTGTCTCGACCTTGCCTCGTCACTACTCTACCGAGGTTAAGGCTTGATACTTACTGGGTACCATCGTGGTGTACTCATACTACACTTCTGCACATCTTTTTGTGCAGAACCAGGTACTTCGGACCGGGTGGGTTTTGATATATATGCTCGGTGTAGCTGGAGACTTCAAAGTGTACCTGCCGGACGTTCGCAGGATTTGAAGTCACTTTCTGATGTATTTAATTCTATTGTTTCATTTATTTTCGAAACAATGATATATTTCTTACGTATAACTACTCCTAGAAAGGGGTATGACTTGTACTACCGATTTTGAGAATTATAAGGTTGTAGAGAAATCCGTTTCTAAGTTGTTAGACACTATTTATTTATTATTGTTCAGCATATGTTAGGCTTACCTAGTCCCTAAGACTAGGTGCCATCACGATACCCAACAGAGGGGAGTTTGGGTCGTGACAACAACCTATCCTAATCTAAATATTAGTGGCTGATTCCACGACTCGAACGCGTAACTTATATGTCACTCGGAGGTAACTTTATTATTGCTCCAAAACTCCCCTTCTTGGAATCAAGAAAATATCTTTCAATTTTTCATGTTTGATTAAACTAAAATTCAAGATAACATTTTATTTAATTAGTGGAAAATACTTAAGATTTAATTTAGTGCAATGGCTATTAATTCACTAAATATCCCATTTAATTTTCTGCATCAAAATTGTCTGAAAATATTTTTCGCTCACCAATCAAACACTAAGGAATAAATTAAAAAAACCTCTTATTTTGTTGGAATTATTTTTTATAAAAGATATTTTTCTTCGTATCTATAAAGAACAAGCTTTAGAATATTGTCTTTGTTTCTTGGACCTACCTATGACCCAAAAGATGGTGAGTTTGATACTCTTTTTTCATATACACCGGAAATTACAAAATTAGATTTATCAAACCTATGTCCTTTTATAACATTCAAATAATTGATCATTAGATCTTTGTGTCTCATCAGTACGTTCATCATTTTATTGAGAGGCAACAAAAGACTAAAAACTCTTTATATCAAGATAGGAGCAATAAAAAGGACTTAATTCTCGTCTTAGGAATCAGCACGTATAAAAGATTTCTCTTTTTGTCGGTCGGAGTTTTCATCAGTATTAAAATCTAGCACTTTTGCTGGACAAATTTCAAGCAAAAAAAGAAAAAGGAACCTATGCTATATGTTTTCATGCTTTTACTTTTTTTGGTTCCTTAAAACCTACTTGTCCTTCTTAAAAACTGCAGAGACTAAATTAAACACTCACAAAGACAAAAAGGAAAATTTCGAGTGACATTTTTACTAGATTTAAGTAGGCAAAGTTGAAGCAGTATTCCATTGTAACACCGAGCTGGAATCTTACACGAGCTCCGATAGGCTGTGAAGAAGGACAAAATTATTCCGAAAGGCTGTGAATGTTAAACGTTTCACATTAATAATGAAAGGTCTCGTGCCTTTTCACGCACTCATTTACAATGAACAAAGTGAAGCGCAACCCTCCTATATATAAAATTCCATCTAAAATTTCCACTTCTCACAACACTTGTATAAATGCTTTTTGTTATTAAACTTCAAAATTTTCGCGTAAATTCTCGACACTAAATTTCTACCACTTCTTTTTGTGCTCTCACTAGGAGAGCTTCTGTTGACATCATTGACGCTAGGAAATTACCCGATGAATCTTGTCGTTGTTAGTTGCTGAAAATGATACAAGGGTATGAATTTTTTGTTTTTTATATTCGTAATTTTGTATTGTTTTGAATTTATTGACTATTTTTCGTGTGTATTAAATCAAAGTAAATTATATTACTTGGTATCTGTTGAAGTGTAGCTTTGTCTTTTTTCTCCGCCTATGCTGGTTTAATTTAGTATCCATAGATTACAACCATAATAATATGTTTCAGGTTCAATTTCTTCCCTTGGTCGATTTGAATATTAAGAAAGAGAGATAAGTATGATTTCCTTGTGTTTTTTCCATTTATTTGTTTACGTGAAGGGAAAAAAAGTCAAAATAATCATTGGTATTAATTAGTATGTTTATGACTGAAAATATACAAATTAAAATAAGTCAATAAAAAAGTTACAAACTTTAAAAAATATGAACAACTCTCGTGATTTTTAAAGGTAATAATTGGATCAAACACCTTGATTAATAATATGTATACGTCTTTATCAATTGTCAGACAATTCTTAATTTATAATTATAAAGCTCAATAAGGTGGAGCGAAATATAGGGATGGATAAGAGTTTATTCCTTTATGAGTTAGTGGTTAAATAGAATTATAATTATTATTTTTTAACTTGCACTTCTAATAGCTTTTATTATCTATTTCTCAAACATAATTTAATATTACTTATGTGTTTATTTAAAAAAGAATTTACACTTATTAAGTTGCGGTACAATATAAATGGGATTAGGCATCAAGTTTGAGAAACTTCTAAGATCCTTAGTTACAAAGAGAGCAGTGTAGAGAAAGATAGTAATTAATATGAAAGAAAGGAATTGTAACTATATATTAGTTAGTTAGTTTTAGTTAGTTAGGTGTAACCTCCTTTCCTTAAGTTAGTTAAGGTAGTTATTATATGCTAAGTAGGTTGATTAGTGTTAATTAGGTAATTAGCTATTTAAGCTACCTATATATATAATTTCACTACTCAGATTGGAGAACTCAATGAATTGAATATTCTAATAAGAAGATCAGCTCTCTCTCTCTAACTCTATTTCTCTCTCTTCTCTGTATTCTGGTTCTTCTTCTTCTCGTATGTATCGATCTCTTCTCTTTCATCTGAATTGAATCTTAACTCAAGGATAATTTCATGCTATCAGAGTATGATTAAATCAATACATCAAGGTTTAATTCGTTGATTCTTCATCTTGGGTCTGCAAGAACAAAATCAGAAATCAAGTAAATTTGACAAATTCAGTTCTTGAAATTCTGGTTTAGATCATGGCTGAAAATGGAAATCAGGCAGTTCCCTCAGTGATTCCAGCTACAACAACTACTCAAGGAGGTTTGCATGTGCTTGATTACAATCATCCGCTTTTCTTGAGCCCTTCATATGTGAGTGGTATACAGATCATTTCTTTCCAACTCACTGGAATTGAAAATTACTCGTTATGGTTTAGATCTATGAGGATGGCTTTATTAGGCAGAAATAAATTAGGTCTTGTTGATGGAACGTGTGTCAAAGAGAGTTTTTCAGAAAATCTGTGGAATCACTGGGAGAGGGTAAATGCCATAGTGCTGTCTTGGCTGATGAATTCAGTAAGTAGTGGTCTGTTAGGAGGAATAATGTATGCTTCGAGTGCTCAAGCTGTTTGGAACGACTTGCATGAAATATTTGACAAAGTTGATGGGTCAAGATCGTATAATCTACATCAAGAAATTGCTACGTTTAATCAGGGGACAACATCTGTGTCTGCCTATTTCTCAAAATTAAAGGATCTGTGGGAGGAATTTGAAGCTCTAGTCCCAGCACCCGGATGTGATTGTCCAAAGTCGAGAGAATTTGTGATACACTTACAAAAGCTAAAACTGTTTCAATTATTAATGGGATTGAATGACTCGTATGGACAGGCTAGAAGTCAAATTTTGTTAATGAGTCATATGCCATCGGTGAATCAAGCATATGCAATGGTGGTCAGTGATGAAAGTCAAAAGACAGTAGCCAACAATGCTGGCTTATTAGGGGCAAATCATACTGCTGGAACTAGTCAATTTGATGTGGCTATGTATACTAAGTTTGGTGGAAGTTATCAGAAAACAGAAAGTACTTCAATCTGTTTTGTGAAGTGTGTAAAATGAAAGGGCATTCAAAAGAAAATTGTTATAAAGTAACAGGGTATCCACCAGAATTTAGAACAAGAAAAAGGAATATGAATACTCATAGTGCATATAATGTGGTTTCTGATGCAAATGTCCAAGGCACTCAAGTGTCAAGGTGCAATTGGAATGAGAATAACTCTCAGAATTCACAGCTAGGAAACAGTAAAATCAGCAATTCACTGGGCAGTGCACCTTGGATGGGAAATTGCACGTTCTCAAAGGAACAATATGATCATCTAATGCAGCTGCTGAATAAAGAAGAGGTCAATTCGAGTTCCTCTACAACTACACCAGCATCAAGTGCAACAGGTATTCCTCATGCCTTATTAGTGTCTAGCTCATTGCATGACTGGATTATTGATACTAGAGCCACCAACCACATGGTAGCTGATTTAGAACTGTTAAATGAATTTGCATCTGTGCAAACAAACCAGCAAAAGAAAGTACATTTACCTAATGGAGAGACTACACAAGTAACTCACATTGGAACTAGTAAACTAACAGAAAATGATACAGTAACTAATGTGTTTTACATTCCTCAGTTTAAGTACAATCTACTGTCTGTCTCTAAAGTAACGAAAGAGTTAAGTTGCTCAGTTGCTTTCTTCCCTGATTTTTGCATATTTCAGGAGCTCTTCAGTGGGAGGGTGAAAGCGATTGGTAAAGAAGACAATGGTTTATACATACTCTGTAGACAAAATCAGTCAAGAAATAATGCAATAAGTCTAAATACTAGTGATACACAAATTAATAAAGAGGTCAGTTCAAATGAGATTGATCTTTGGCATAGAAGGCTTGGGCATGTATCTGCTATAGTTCTCAAGAAAATACTTCATGTAAATGTACAAAACATTGCTGGCAGAATAAAGCTGTGTACTACTTGTCCTTGTGCAAAACAAACTAGAAATACATTTCCTGTTAGTAGTATAAAAACCCCATTTATTTTTGAACTAATACATATGGATGTATGGGGGCCTTACAAAGTTCCTACCATTGATGGTAATAGGTTTTTCCTAACTGTGGTAGATGATTTCTCTAGAATGACTTGGATACTTTTAATAAAGCTGAAATCTGATGTGTGTATAATTGTACAACAGTTTGTCACATATGTGAAAACACAATTTGGAGTAACTATAAAGACAATAAGAACTGATAATGGTTCTGAATTTGTTAACTCAACATGTGAAAAATTTCTTTAAAAGCCTAGGAATAAGTCATCAAACAACATGTCCTTATACTCCTCAGCAGAATGGAGTAGCTGAGAGAAAACATAGACATATCCTAGAGTTAACTAGAGCAATCAGTTTTCAAGCAAACATTCCAATACAATTCTGGGGATACTGTGTAATGGCTGCAATATACATTATAAATAGAGTTCCTAGCACTGTAATTGACAACAAAAGTTCTTTTGAAAGATTATTTGGTAAAAATCCAGTACTGGGACATCTTAAAGTAATTGGTTGTCTATGCTATGCAAAAATAATAAACCAAAATGATAAAATGTTGCCAAAAGCAAAGCCATCTGTTCGCATGGGATATGCTACAACTCAAAAAGGATATGTCTTATATGACTTAATAGATAAAAGTTTTTTGTAAGCAGAGATGTTCAATTTAGAGAAAATATATTTCCTTTTAAGACTAAACAGGATACTAACAAATCCTTATTCATTCAACCAAGTGTAACAGACTTGTTACTGTAAAGTGCAGTTCAAAGTTCACAGATGACAAACACAGAAAGTAATATCAATTCACAAGAAGATATGATAATTTCTGATATACAACAAATGTCAACTGAAGAAACTGTACAATATAACAATCAACAAATAGTTAACACAGAACATACAGAAAATGTATCCAACACAGAACATACAGAAAATGTCTCTAACATAGACCATACAGAAAATATTACTCAAACAGTTAGTACTCAACCTAATATAAGGAAGTCAGATAGAGGTAAGAAACCTCCTATTTGGATGAAAGATTTTGTTTCATTGAATGCACAATAAACTAAGCCTTATGCAATATCAGATTATCTCACATATGAGCATTTGAGTCCTAAGTATCAGTCATACTTAACAGAAGCATTGACAATTCATGAACCAACATTGTATTCTGAAGCTATAAAAGATCCAAAATGGATAGAAGCTATGAAAACTGAAATTGAAGCTCTTCAAAATAATCACACATGGAAAATTGTATCTCCGCCTACAGGTAAAACTCCCATAGGATGTAAATAGATTTATAAAATCAAATATAAAGTATCTGGTGAAATTGAAAGGTAGAAAGCTAGATTGGTAGCTAAAGGGTTTAGTCAAAAGGAAGGGATAGATTATCAAGAAACATTCTCACCAGTTATAAAAATGAAAACTGTAAGAACTATACTAGCACTAGCTGCCAGGAAGAAATGTCACATACATCAAATGGATGTATATAATGCATTCCTACAAGGAGATTTACTAGATGAAATCTACATGGAATTACCACAGGGATTCACAAGTCAGGGGTAGAACAAGGTGTGTAGACTTGTGAAATCATTGTATGGCTTAAAACAAGCACCTAGACAATGGAATGCCAAACTAACAGAAGCTTTAATAAAGAAAAAGTTTCAGCAAAGTCAACATGATCAGTCACTGTCTTTTAAGAAAACTATTGAAGGTGTTACCTTGGTATTAATATATGTAGATAATATGCTTATTACTGGTGATTCTCTAAAACTAATTGAAGAAACTAAGGCACAGTTTCAACAGTCTTTCAAAATGAAGGATCTGGGAGACTTAAAGTATTTTCTAGGAATATAGTTTGCTAGATCAAAACAAGGAATTCTCATGCACCCGAGAAAGTATGCACTAAAATTAATCTCTGAAACTGGTACTGCAGCAGCTAAACCAACATTAACACCACTGGATGCAAACATAAAACTTACAACCACAGACTATGATAAGCATATTAACAAACAAGTTCAAATGTGCTAGTCAATGAAGAGTTAGCAGATACAGGTGCTTATCAAAGGTTGATAGGCAAACTATTGTATTTAACAATGACAAGACCAGATATTTCTTTTAGTGTTAAAAAATTGAGCCAGTTCCTACAAAAACCAAAAAATCTCACATGGAAGCTGCTTTAAGAATTGTTAAGTATATTAAAAACAGTCCAGGACAAGGAATTCTTCTATCAAGTACTTCTAACAATACTGTTTCAGCTTATTGTGATGCAGACTGGGCTGCATGTCCTTACTCAAGAAAATCAGTTTCAGGTTACTTAGTTAAATTTGGTGACTCTTTAATATCTTGGAAATCCAAGAAACAAACAACTGTTTCCAGAAGCTTTGCAGAAGCAGAGTACAGAAGCCTTGCAACCACAGTAGCAGAAATTACTTGGCTTATTGGCCTGCTTCAAGAACTTGGAGTTGATATCAAGTTGCATGTTGAGGTATTCAGTGATAGTAAAGCTGCAATTCAAATTGCAGCTAATCTAGTGTATCATGAAAGAACCAAACATATTGAAATCGACTGTCATTTTATCAGGAAAACAATCATTCAAGGCCTTATCAAAACAATCTACAAATCAACCAAGGAACAACCTGCTGATATTCTCACCAAAGGTCTTACTAAAGTACAACATGAATATATATCTTCCAAGCTAGGAATGTTTGATGTTTATTTAGTACCTAGCTTGAGGGGGAGTGTAGAGAAAGATAATAATTAATGTGAAAGAAAGGAATTGTAACTATATATTAGTTAGTTAGTTTTAGTTAGTTAGGTGTAACCTCCTTTCCTTAAGTTAGTTAAGCTAGTTATTATATGCTAAGTAGGTTGATTAGTGTTAATTAGGTAATTAGCTATTTAAGCTACCTATATATAATTCCACTACTCAGATTGGAGAACTCAATGAATTGAATATTCTAATAAGAAGATCAGCTCTCTCTCTCTAACTCTATTTCTCTCTCTTCTCTGTATTGTGGTTCTTCTTCTTCTCGTGGGTATCGATCTCTTCTCTTTCATCTGAATTGAGTCTTAACTCAAGGATAATTTCAGTGTACATATGCCCGAACCAAAAATCAACCATTATCAAAAGTAAAGGCATTCCTTTGAGCTCGTATACTGAAATTTGGGATTCATTCCATACCATTCTTCAACCAGTTTTTAGGACCATTAGGTAGGGTCAAATCCCGTACGAAGAATGTATTTTGCTTTTGTCTCTCACAAAATGCAAGGTTATTTACTTCTGTGTAGAAATGTTGGAACTTAAAGTTGTCTTGTTTCTTCAAGTTGTTGATCTGGCTTGTGATATGAATAATATGTTTATTGACATTGTTTTGATTAATGATCATAGAGTCAAATTCATTATCCGCATTCCTAAATTCATTTGTAACGCACCATTGGATTCCATAAGGAATAGCTTTGGATTCAACTGCATTATTAGAGCATTTTCCATAGTATTCTGAGTATGCCATGACTAGATGACCATTGTCATCTCTAAGAACACCACCTCCTCCTGCATTTCTTGGATTTTCTTTGCTACACCCATCGGTGTTTAATTTTAATCTACCAGGTCTACCTTTACTCCACCTAGTACTTTTGATATTTATCTTGCGTTTGAGTATTTCAATGTGTAGAAGAGTACCACCCCATTAATGTTATAGATTGACTTAAGAAAATTGGGAAGTCAACAACATTCTAAATTGATAAATAATCCCGTTGATGATGTTGTAATAACGGATGTCTTGAATTGGAAGTCCATGGGATAAATGACTCTTCTTTCATTTGAGATATGTCCATTAGCTTTGGAGGTTCAGTCGTGGGCTAATCAATATTTCATGGTGGATGTTTCAGTATTGGGTAGAGCTTTTTCTCGTGTTGGTTGAACAATTGTCATTGCTTGAGAAGACCAACGTTTACCAACATGATAATCCATATTTACTTGCACTTATGGAGAAGGTTCAGTAGGAGACGCTTCTGCCGTGAGTATTGGTCAACTAGATGCATGTTACATGTTCATTACAAGAGTCCTGGTCATGACTGAGCTATCAAAATGTATGAGACGAATATACACCGTAAACATCATCTGTAAGGAAATGGTAGGTGAGATACGCTTCATTACGTTTATGTACTCATACAAGCAAAACAAGTAAAAAAAATCATATGTATCTAATTAAACCCTGATTGTTCATCTTTATAGGTTCGAACAATATATTCTATCATCTTGACCTCGACAAATAAGCCACCAGTACGATGATCCATATTAATCATTTAGAGAAACATACATCTTATTCATGTATAATTATTTACTGAAAGTTTTATTTTAAAAATATTAATATTATTTTATAAATGTACTACATGATTCAGCTTCCACGTGCAACGAACGTGCAGAAAAACTAGTATATATTAAAAGCATGAATGCCCTTAGCGAAATGTCGTTCGCCCTTTTCATCCTTAATTAAATTTCACACTTGACGAAATAGTTATTTAATTATTTTCCTAATATTTAGAAGTAATCATTTAATTAAGACTTCAAAACCAACTAAATTTGTGGATAAATCTTCCCGTATTTGTAAAATACTAGTCTTTTGGTACGCGCGTTGCGCGTGTATCCCATTTCAATAAATATAATTTTTAAAATTAGTTCATAATATTATATTAAAATCTGTATTTAAGTTTATAGCTAAAAAGAAGTGTGAGTTCTTGAAAATGATTATTTAATAATTTTATTTAATTACTCAATAAAAGAAAAAATTATGTCCCATAAAAATTCTCAATCATCTCAGTCAACTAACACAAGACGTCCTTATTTTTTCTCATAAGCAAAATGCAGATTCTTGTATTTAATCAATAAACATAAGAGTTGCTTTCATAATATTAGAAATCACTTTGCAAAAGTAGAATTCAATTGTTACATTTTGGTTAATCTATACTTTTTTCGTTTTGAAGTGAGATTTTATACATTCTCTGTCGAATCACATAACCATGTGATTCACATATTGTCACTTTATGGAAAGCAAGAGATTAAGAACAACGCTTGCAAAAACATTTCAGTTTGTCTATAACTTTTAAATTTGTTTTAGGAAACAACATAAAAAGGTAAGTCTAAACGTGGTTTTCAAAGACCTTTTTGAACTTTTAACTTTAATTTCCAAACTAAGAATATGCTTTGGTTTTACCTCTTACTCCATTCACTATAAAATAGTTTTATTATTACACACTATGTATATTTTGAATTATAATATTCTTACTTTTGTGAATAATTCACATTAAAAATAATTTTATAAAGAAGTAAAAATGCTTCTTTTCTTATATGGTATTTAAAAATAAACTTGGCACTTTCTAAGAAGAAATAAATTGTGTTCAAAGTAAAAACACAATATTTCTGCAATTCGAAATATAGATAAAAGGGGTAAACAAAGTCCATAATTTCGTTTGGTAATCAACTAAGTTTTCCCATAACAAAAGTTTTCCTTTTTAAGTAGAATATCTCTCTTTGGAAATATTTGAGTTCTCTGCAAGTTTGATAAAAATGAATGGTGATCTTAGCTAGCTCAGTAATGAGAGAAATATCGATCATAGAAGTACTCGAATAGCTTATTGTGAATTACGATGACTTCTACTTAAATATATTATTAAAATTATTATTATTTGGTGATATATATGAAAAACAAACCAATAATATAAAAATACTTTTATTGAGATTTGTTTAATAAAATAAATAGCAAATATTAATTCTTTTAGTCTTTTGGGAATGAAAATTTTGTCTTATAGCTCATAAACATTTGATAAATGACAATATAAAGTTTGTAAATGAATAATTGTGATGACCCAAAAGGTCATCCTAAGTAATTCCAGCTAAATCTGTGTTTCGAGGCCTCGAAAGCCTCCGTTAATCTCACCTCGATATGCGTGCGTAGCCCGGGCAAGTAGTCGGGAAGCTTCCATGTGAAAATTTGATAAAAAAATGGGATTTTTGNGACCCGTGATGTGACGGTCCCGGAGGGTCCGTAGGAAAATATGGGACTTGGGCGTATGCCCAGAATCGAATCCCGAGGTCCCAAGCCCGAGAAATGAATTTTTAAAGAAAATTGCTTTCGGAAAATAATAAAGGCCTATGAAAGTGAATAATTATGTGAAAACCTTGTTACCGGGTCCGTGTTATGATTTCGGGGCCCGGAACAGGTTTATTATATGTTGTTTGTCCTATCTGTGAGATTTGGTGTAAAATGGGTTTGATTTGCTTGGTTTCGGATCCAAGTGACGAAAAATGAAGTTAATGAACTTGTGGGGTTTCTAAAGAATTTGAAATGTGGCTTGAGAGGTGATTTTATGTTCCCGAGGTCCGAATGAAATTCCGAGACCGGGAATAGTTCCGTTGTGTCGTTTATAACTTATCTACAAAATTTGAAGTCATTCCGAGTGGTTTAGGCCGGTTCGGCGCATTGAAGTGAATTCTAGCATTTCCAAGTTCTTAAGTTTTGAATTCAGGGGTTTTGGAGGGTGATTTTGAGTTTTAGCGTGTTGTTGAGTGTTCCGCAAGCTCGAGCAAGTCCGTTTAATGATTTGGGACTTGTTGGTATTTTTGGACGGGGGCTCGGGAACCAGCAAAAACCACTGCTGGTGCACAACAGCTGGTGTGACCGCAGGTGCGGTTGCCCAGCCGCAGGTGCGGGACCGCCCCTGCGGTCCCAACATCACAGGTGCGACTCTTCCGCAGGGGCGACCAAAATTCCGCAGGAGCGGGACCGCTGGTGCGGCTC
>ML260447.1:39605-51898 GCA_005239495.1 Nicotiana undulata | reverse complement strand
CCAAAAAAAAAAAAAAAACAGTTTCTGCTTCTAGAATGTCTGCATCGTTTGTTAGATTATTATTGAATCTGAATCTGTTGACAATATTTTGCTTTAAGCTGCATCCGTGGTGTGTTGATCTTAAATATAACGTCAGAAGCTTATAGGTTTAGTTGGAGTCTGAACCAAGTGCTGCAGTTTGGTTTGCTGATCCTTAAGAATGTTTGCGACCCTTTGGTCAATAAAGTGGGTGAAAATCATGGGAGGCCAAAGTTCAAGATGAATCCAATCCCTGGGATTTGAGATTCCACGAGCTAAAAGTAATCAGTGACTATCCTAGACCATAAAAGAAGCAAGCCCATAAAGAACACTCCCGCAGGAATTCGGCATCTTTTCATCTCATAATATTTGGAAGCATCGATGGGATAAAGTAAAAATTTATTATCACCCATGAAATCAACTTACATTTCAATCTTTTAATTGTGTTACTATTAAACTAAAAATAGCCGATAGATGTATAATACATGTAAAATATGTATATAATCGTGTACAATCAGTGTATCATATATATATATATATAGTCAAAATCTTATGCCCCCGATTTTGTAGACTCGATAGGTCGCATCGAGGGTTGAAGTTCGATAAAGACCAAGCTCGGGCTTGAAGACAGAATAAGAGGCTCGAAGGCCTAAGTGCTCGAGGAGCATCGGAGCAGAATACGACTGATGCCTAGATAGTGCCATTATAAGTTTGTTACAGAAGGACAAGATTCTCACCACGTCCCCAAAGATCATGACACAAATTCCGGGATAGATTTGTAGAATTAGTACAAATCCGTACTAGGTGATGATTACACAGTTGTCCCAATAAGATTCTTTACTGTAAATAGAAATGTACCTTATTTAGGGTTTCCCCTCCTATATAAAGGGGACCCTAATAATTTGTAAACATCATTTAATCATTGACAAAAGAATATACTCCTTGCTTTTCGCTCATTATTAATCAGAACTATCCTTTTAACTTTATTATTCTTCTTGTTTACTGTTCTTGATTCATCTCGAGGTCACTAAGCTTGAAGTCGTTACTGCTTAAGTTACATTGGTTTGGCTCATTTATTCCTTTCATGTATACCTTACACTTCTTGTTTATTAATTGGTATTGAACTAGATCACATATCTTTAAAACCACAAATCAAATTTAATTGTTACTCGTATTTTCGAGGTAAACAGTTTGGCGCCCACCATGGGGATAAAGATAATAGTGATTATTTCAGTACAGGTTTTTAATAACACTCGTTATTTTTCACACTTGTTCTTATCAAAGATTCTTTGTTTTCAGGCTAAAATATGTCGAACTCCGCAAGCACACCAGTACATGGTAATAATGGTCTCGGATTCCATGGAAAAATGATAATGCAGCAGCTTCGAGGGCCGGTGCACCACCGCTTAACCCTGGGGTAGTGCCAGTTCCTAAACCAGTCGATGTCGGTTCACACGTTGCTCTAAACATCGACTTGGGCACTGACATCGGAAGAAGCGTACACGGAGAGGTTCAACCTGGTGGCCAAAGAACACAGGGTCGAGGAGGTGGGGAAGTCAGCCTCCAAGTGATTTTCGAAATGTTACAAGCGCAACAGATTGCTATCGCTCAGTTGCAAAGTCAACAAAAGACTCCGAGCGTGGTGGGACCAGAAACTACTCACCGTGCTGAACCAATCCCGGAGAGGTCGGTAATAATGGATCAGGGGCTGACCCCACAATCATGATAATGCTCGAAGAACTCACAAAGAGGATCGAGTTCGAAGAGAAAAGGATCGAGGATAATGATAAAAAGGTGGAAACGTACAACTCGAGGGTCGACCAAATACTGGGAGCGCCTCCGATTTTGAAAGGACTGGATTCTAAAAAGTTTGTGCAAAATCCTTCCCCCCCCCCCCCCCCCCCCCCCCCCGAGTGCGGCCCCGAAGCCTATTCCAAAGAAGTTTCGCATGCCGGACATACCCAAATACAACGGTACCACTGATCCCAACGAACACATCACTACATATACTTATGGTATAAAGGGAAACGACTTGGAGGACGACGAGATCGAGTTCAACCTACTGGAAAAAATTGGAGAAACTTTTTCCAAAGGGGCGATGATTTGGTACCATAACCTGCCCCCGAACTCTATCGATTCATTCGCCATGTTGGCGGATTCATTTGTGAAAGAACATGCTGGAGCTATAAAGGTCGCAACAAGGAAATCAGATGTCTTTAAAATTAAACAAAGGAACAACGAGATGTTAAGGGAGTTTGTATCCCTGTTTCAAATGGAACGAATGGAGTTACCACCAATCTCTGATGACTGGTTGTTCAAGCTTTCACTCAGGGTCTAAATAAGCGGAGCTCGATCGCGTCAAGACAGTTAAAACAAAACTTGATTGAGTACCCCGCTGTGACTTGGGCGGATGTGCATAACCGATATCAGTCGAAGATCAGGGTCGAGGACGACCATTTGGGAGCCCCCTCGGGTTCGGTTTATCTAAGCAAATTGGCAATAAACGATTCGAGAGACGCAGACAGGGATCCAAGATCGAACAAGGATATGTATCATCCATATACCGAAGAGCGAAGGAACAGTTCGAGGCGCAATGTACCTCGGAATGATCAAAGAGTAGATCGAGGACAAAATTCTCTAAGACTCATGAGTAAGACCGGGTTCGATAGGCACTCAGGACCGGCGGAGGCACATCGATTATCAGAATACGATTTTAGCATTGATGCCTCGGGTATCGTTTCAGCCATTGGAAAGATTAGGGATACCACATGTCCTAAACCCATACAAACTGACCCTTCTCAGAGGAATCCCAACTTGATGTGTAAGTATCGCGGTACACATGGGCACAGGACCGATGATTGCAGACAGTTGAGAGATGAGGTAGCCCGATTATTCAATGAGGGGCATCTTCAGGAATTTCTAAGTGACAGAGACAAGAACCATTTCAGAGAAAGAGACGCCAATAGGAAGAATGAACCAAAGGAGCCACAACATGTTATTCATATGATCATCGGCGGGGTCGACGTCCCGCAGGGACCCGTGTTCAAACGCACCAAAGTGTCAATCACAAGGGAGAAACGGACTCGGGAATACATGCCCGAGGACACCCTTACATTCAATGAAGAAGACACTGAAGGCCTACCTCATCCGCACAATGATGCACTGGTAATTTCTATTATTTTAAATAAATTTCAAGTTAAACGTGTTCTTGTGGATCCAGGTAGCTCGGCGAACATAATCAGGTCGAGGGTCGTAAAGCAACTCGGGTTGCTTGACCAAATCATACCTGCATCTTGAGTCCTCAATGGCTTCAACATGGCAAGCGAAACAACGAAGGGGGAAATCATCCTCCCAGTGAATGTGGCCGGGACTATACATGACACAAAGTTTCATGTCATCGAAGGTGACATGAGGTATAATGCTTTGCTTGGAAGACCGTGGATCCATAGCATGAGGTCAGTGCCATCAACTCTTCATCAAATGATGAAGTTCCCAACAAAAGATGGCGTAAATACGGTGTATGGAGAGCAACACGTAGCAAAGGAGATGTTTGTAGTCCATGACTTGACACCAGTATCAACGCCCTCTACATCGGAAAAGTCGAGCATCAAGGAAAAACAAGTAGATAAATAGAAATCACAGTACATATCCTCGATCGAGTCCGAGGAACAGGTGGTCGAAGATGAATAAGAGGACTTCCTCGCCCCTCGAGCTTTTGTCTCCCCCGAGGAATCAGATGCGACGAAGTCCACGATCAAGAAACTAGAGCAGGTGATATTGATCGAGCACCTATCGGAACGGAAGGTATACCTGGGAACGAGATTAACCCCCGAACTCAGGAAAAACTCATTCAATTCCTTATTGATAACATTGATTGCTATGCTTGGTCCCACTTAGATATGACAGGGATCCCACCATAGATAACCACCCATCGACTGAATGTCGATCCTAGATTTTAATCGGTGAAGCAAAAGAGAAGGCCCCAGTCCGAGGTGAAGCACGCATTCATAAAGGACGAGGTAACTAAGCTTCTCAAAATAGGGTCCATTAGGGAACTAAAATACCCCGAGTGGCTAGTTAATGTAGTAGTATTCCCTAAAAAGGGAAACAAACTTAGAATGTGTGCAGACTACAAAGATTTGAACAAGGCATGCCTTAAAGACTCTTTCCCGCTGCCTAACATTGATAGTTTGATCGACGCCACGGCCGGCCACGAGATTCTTAATTTTCTCGATGCCTACTCGGGGTACAATCAAATTCAAATGAACCCAGAGGACCAGGAAAAAACATTGTTTATCACAAAGTATGGAACATATTGCTACAATGTAATGCCCGTCGGGCTAAAAATGCAGGGGCTACATACCAACGCCTGGTTAATAAGATGTTCGAACAACAAATAGGCAAATCTATGGAAGTTTATATTGACGACATGCTAGTTAAGTCCCTGCGTGCAGAGGACCATTTGACTCATTTGCAGGCAACGTTCGAGATCTTAAGAAAATACAACATGAACCTCAACCCCGAGAAATGTGCTTTTAGAGTTGGCTCGGGCAAGTTCTTGGGATTCATGGTATCGAACAGGGGGATCGATATTAACCCCGACAAAATTAAAGCTATAGAAGAAATCACAGTCGTGGATAACGTAAAGGTCGTACAACGGCTAACGGACGGATAGCTGCTCTAGGCCGATTTATCTCGAGGTCATCGGATCATAGCCTTCTCCTTACTCAAAAAGAAGAATGACTTCGCATAGAATCCAGAATGTCAGCAAGCGTTGGAGGAGTTAAAGCGGTACTTGTCGAGTCCACCCCTACTTCACACTCCGAAGGAAGGCGAGAATCTCTACTTGTGCTTAGCCGTGTCCGAGGTAACGGTAAGTGGCGTGCTGGTTCGAGAAGAGCAAGGTACACAATTTCTTGTTTATTATGTAAGTCGGACCCTAGGAGATGCTGAAACCAGGTACCCGCATTTAGAAAAGTTAGAACTTGCACTAATAAGAGCGTTTAGGAAACTAAAACCATATTTTCAATGTCACCCCATATGTGTGTTGACTACATACCCACTTCGAAATACCTTGCATAAGCCCGAGCTGTCGGGCCGATTGTCCAAGTGGGCCATCGAACTTGGAGGGTACGATATCGAATATCAACCCCGAACGGCCATCAAGTCTCAAATTTTGGCAGACTTCGTGACTGACTTTACACCTGCCCTCGTACCCAAAGTATAAAAGGAACTTCTACTAAAGTCTGTTACATCCTCGGAGGTATGGACCCTATTCACAGATGGCGCCTCGAATGTGAAAGGGTCCGGGCTTGGTATTGTTTTAAAACTTCCTACGGGCAATATCATTAGACAATCTATCAAAACTTATAGATTAACTAAAAATGAGGCCGAGTAAGAGGCAATGATTTCAGGTCTCGAACTAGCCAAAGGCCTGGGACCAGAGGTCATCGAGGCCAAATGTGACTCTCTTTTGGTGGTAAACCAAGTAAACAAAAGCTTCGAAGTTCGCGAAGATAGAATGCAAAGGTATTTGGACAAACTTCAAGTAACGTTGCACCACTTCAAAGAATGGACGCTGGACCATATACCTCGAGAACAGAACAGTGATGCCGATGTACTTGCGAACTTGGGTTCATCGGTCAAGGAAGATGATATTTTTTTGGGGACTGTTGTCTAATTGTCGAGATCCATGGCCGAGGAAGGCCACGCTGAGATTAATTCTACAAGTTTGACTTGGGATTGGAGGAATAAATATGTCGAATATTTAAAGCACGGAAAGCTCCCCTCATACCCAAAGGAGTCGAGGGCCCTACGAGCTAAAGAAACTTGATTCACGCTTGATGAAAATGGAACACTATACGGAAGAACCTTCGACGGACCACTGGCAGTATGCTTAGGACCAGGGGACACCGATTATGTATTGCGAGAAATCCACGAAGGCACTTATGGGAACCATTCTGGTGCTGACTCTTTGATTCGCAAAGTAATTAGAGCTGGATATTACTAGGATAGCATGGAAAGAGATACTAAGGAGTTCGTTCGAAGGTGTGACAAATGCCAAAGGTTCGCACCGATGATCCATCAGCCCGGTGAACAACTCCATTCGGTCTTATCTCCGTGGCCATTCATGAAATGGGGGATGGACATCGTCGGCCCCCTACCAACGACACCAGGTAAAGCTAAGTTCATTTTGTTTATGACTGACTACTTTTCAAAATGGGTAGAAGCACAGGCCTTCGAGAAAATAAGAGAAAAAGAAGTCATTGACTTCATATGGGACCACATCGTGTGTCGGTTTGGGATACCCGCCAAAATAGTATGTGACAATGGGAAGCAGTTTATCGGCAGCAAAGTGACAAAGTTCTTCGAATACCATAAGA
The DNA here is from genome assembly GCA_005239495.1 of Nicotiana undulata. Classification (NCBI taxonomy): domain Eukaryota; kingdom Viridiplantae; phylum Streptophyta; class Magnoliopsida; order Solanales; family Solanaceae; genus Nicotiana; species Nicotiana undulata. The sequence continues at coordinate 45,497 of ML260447.1, read as the reverse complement.
TCAAACAGGTTCTATCAACGCCCTATCACCCAAGCGCAAATGGCCAGGCCGAATCCACAAACAAAACTATCATTCAAAACTTGAAGAAGAGATAGAATGATGCTAAAGGGAAATGGAGAGAGGTATTGACCGAGTTTTTGTGGGCATATCAAACAACGTCAAAATCAAGCACGGGGAAACCCCGTTCTCTTTGGTGCATGGGTCCAAAGCATTGATTCCAGTGAGGTCGGGGAACCTTGCATCAGGTTTCAGCATACTACCGAGGATTCAAACCACGAGGCTATGAACACTTGTCTCAAACTACTAGATGAAAGACGTGAAGTCGCACTAGTTCGAATGGCCGCACAGAAGTAAAGGATCGAGAGGTATTATAACAAAAAGGGGAACTTTCGCCATTTCGGAGTCCAGGACTTAGTTCTAAGGAAAGTCACCCTCAATACTCGAGACCCAAACGAAGGGAAGCTAGGACCCAATTGGGAAGGACCGTACCGAGTCATCGGAGTCGTAGGGAAGGGATCTTACAAACTCAACACAATGGAAGGCGAGAAACTACCAAACAATTGGAATATATCACTACTTAAACGGTATTATTGATAAGGTATGACCTTCTCTTTTTTTACATTTATATTTAAGAATAACTCCTTGCAGGTGTTCGATCGAAGGCATCGAGGCATCCTTCAACTCGAAGACCTTAGGTTTTAAAGCATGCGTTGCACTCTTTTTCCCTTAGATCGGATTTTATCCCAAATGGGTTTTTCCGGCAAGGTTTTTAACGAGGCAACATTTATATGCTACCTAAGGAGAATTCAACAAGTATTCAAGGATTCTTTTCAATTAACCTCGAATACTGGGGTGGCATCACCCTTGGAGGTTGAATTTTTGAAGAAAATACTTCGCGCCAAAGAGGGCCTCGATAGGAGAACTTTGTAATGGGTCAAACGGTCAAATGAACCATGTCTATAGTCGAGCCCCCGACGACAAAACATGTACGCATGTATCAATTATTCAAAGAAGCATTCTTGTTATATCAAAACACTTTGTGTCTCAAAGAAGTCTACTATTATATGAGGTTCGTACTTATAATTCTACGAGAAACGGCTCAAGAGCCAGAACGAAAATGCACTCCGAATACTCGGGGACTGCCATCGACAGTCAACACATCCGTATCATCGAAAACTTGAACTCATAAGACCTCTAACAGGAATCGCCTCGATATAAAGGCCAAGTCCACCATACTCGGGGACTAACCTTTCGAACAAGTTCGAATGGTTATCGGGAAACAAGTTCAAGAGACATACCCGAAAGCTACGGACACATTAAAGGCTACGGTCATATTAAAGACTAAAATCATATGAAAAGGCTACAGCCGGAATAATGTGGCTCGGAGACGTCCGACTTCCGCCATAAAATTAAAGGCCTTCAAACACTTTGAAAAGCCGGTAAAATCAGGCTACCCTCGGCAAAATAAAATGATAATGGGCTTCGATAAAACCAACCCTCGAATAATTTAGAGGCTTCGACAACATCAGCCTTCGAAAAATACCTCAAGAGGTAGTCAATTATCGTTACACAACAAACCACAAACGAGGTTCCACCTTCGAAAAATCCAACGGGTACAAAAAACACATGCTAAGGCATACAAACATGGGCCGACCTAAAAAATCCTAAGGGCCAATATTTAAGAGCATAAGGGCCGAAGCATATGGAGTTCGAGACCTTGCTCTCACTCATCTCGGACTCGAGAGTCCCCAAGCTCGCGTCAAACCAACTTAAAGCTTAGCTCGAGGATTAAACCTTAAGAGGTATTCTATTATAAAAGCTCTCATTGATCAAACAAAAAACCTAAGGGTTTATTATATTCCGAGTCCATGCCACTACTCGGACTGATCATTAGAATTATAACATCAAATTTCTTCCACAAATGAAGACAAAATAGAATTCAACACAAATCGAAGATGAAGCAAAGAGGTTCTTTGTATTCATAAGATATGTTTAGAAAATATATTTACAACACGCACGAGGGGCCCTTATACAAAAGCAAAAAAATAAAAAGAACCTAATATTTCGGGGCTACATCCCCAGGAACCACATCCTCGGGAGCTCTATCTTCGGAAGACTCATCCTCCTCTGGAACTTCATCTTCATTTTCCCCGCTCTCGGAGACACTAGCGGAACCCTCATCGTCGGAGAGAAAAGCAGCGTCCTCTTCCTCCAAGGCTTTTGCCTTTTCAATATCGGTTGAGAGGTCGAAGCCTCGAGCATGCACCTCGTCGAGAGTTTTTCTCCAGGACTCCAGCCTTGCATGGTTGAGGGCACATGATAAATTAATGTCGGACGCAACTGAGATTTCCTGTGCCCGAGTGTTAGCAGCAGTGGCGTCAGCTCGGTACGAGGACACGAATGCCTCTGCCTCGGATTTGGCTTTATCAAGCTCAGCTTCTTATTTAGCTCGAAGCTCCTCAATTTTACGGCTCCAGGCCGAGTTTTCCTCCTTTGCACTTTGAAGCTGGTGCTTTATCGAGGTCAGTTGTTCCCGAAGAGTATCTTTCTCTGAGGCGATACGGTCCATATGTTGTCTCCACCCAAGGGTCTCGGCCTCTTTCCAATTGAGCTCCTCTCGAAGATCCTCCTCCAGCTCTCCCTTCTACTGGAACTGCAAAATTGAAGTGTTAGTCACCAAACCAAGTAAAAACATAATAGACCTTCAAAATCTATATTACCTGTTCACGAAGCTCAGCTTGTTGTTAATGGGCCTTCGCCAAGTCGGCTCGAAGATTGTTGATCTCATCCTCTTTTTTGGCGTAGAGATCCTTAAGGTTGTCCATCTCTACCACGACCTTCTTAAGCTCAGCTTCACACTGGGCAAGCTCTTCTAGAGATTTGGAGAATGCTTGTTGATGAAGCAATACGGCTTTCTTGCAAAGAAAATGATTCAGGCTTAGAAAAATTAAAATTAAATTTGAGGCGTAGTTATGAAGACAAAACTTGTTTGCAAAGCTTTTTGGCCTCATCAAATATGAACGAGGCGTCGAGATCGGGGCCCTCCTCGCAAGGTATTCCCGAAAGATGTCGCTCTCCTCGTGGGACGTTCCCACATCCGGAGTCCTCATGTCCTGGGCATCCGTATTTGCCCCTCGGAGATCACCGGGCCCGGCGGTGAGTTCGTCCATATTTATTACCCCGAATGAATCACTCGGGATATTATCCTGTCTTTGGAGGCCCCCGAAATCAGGCTCTCCAAGCTCATCAACTGAGTGGCCCCCAGGACGAGGCGCACTTTTTGCACCTGATGTAATGACCCGGTCTGTCGTTACAAAAACCTTTATTATAATTGTTGTTATTGACTTATTATAGATTGGTTATTCTACTATTAATGTGTTAGAGTTGATAGGCTTGAAATCGAAATGGTTAATTGAGAATTCATGCACTTAGTCCTTAAGAATAGCCTTAAAATGGGAAAAAGTCAACTAAGGGTTGACTTATTGGTAAACGAACTCGGAATGCAAATTTTATGGCTCGAATAGCTTCGTTAGGTGGTTTGGGACTTAGGAGTGTGTTCAGAATAATTTTGTGATGCCCGGTGTAGAATTAGGCTTGAATTGGCGAAAGTTAGTTTTTGGCGATTTTCGGTCGACAGTGGAAAATAGGCTATGACGGTCAGAATGGAATTCCGACAGTTGGCACATGCTTGTAATGTCATTTTGGACTTGTCTGCAAAATTTTAGGTCAAACGGAGTTGATTTGGATAGTTTCGGCATCATTGGTGAATTTTAGAAATTTCAAAGTTCTTAGGCTTGAATCCGATGTAATTTTGGTGTTTTGACGTTAGTTTGGTGTTTCGAGAGTGCAACTAAGTTTGAATGATTATATGTGAGGTGTTGGTACGTTTGGTTGGGGTCCCGAGGGGCTCGGGATTGATTTTGGATGGATAACGGGAATTTCGGAAGTTGGAAATTGCAGCAAAAAAAACTGCTGGTGTGAAATCACTGAGATTTACGCACATGCGGAAGTGTGACCGCAGGTGCGGGCTCGCAGGTGCGGCACTGGGGTCGCAGGTGCGGANGGAATTTCGGAAGTTGGAAATTGCAGCAAAATGCTGCTGGTGTGAAATCACAGGGATTTTCGCACCTGCGGATGTTTGATCGCAGGTGCGGGCCGCAGGAGCGGGAAGGGGGTCGCAGGTGCGAAAGTAAGGGTCTCAGTAGAGGATCGTAGGTGCAGGAGTAGGATCGCACCTGCGAAGTCGCAGGTGCGGAGAAGAGGCCGCAGGTGCGGAAGTTAGCCCGCTTAAGGGAAGTCGCAGGTGCGGACCTGGGACCGCAGGTGAGGGTCTGCAGGTGCGCTTAAGTGGCCGCAGGTGCGGAACCACTGTTCAGAAAATATATATAAACCCTCCGCGACTTAAACCCTTATTTCACCATTTGTGTACGGACATAGAGCTTTTTGGGCGAATTTTGAAGGAGGAAATCAGTGGGTTGCATAGAGGTAAGTAATTTGATTATTAAAACTCGTTTATGGGTGATTATAGACCATAATCCCAGCCTTTAATTCATGAAAAACAGTAGAAAAATAGGATTTTGGGGCATGAGATTATGATACCTTTAGGGGTCGATTTGAGGGGTCAAACGGACTCCGATTTTGGTGTTCTTTATATGTAAGGAATCGTGAGAAGATGAAGAACACTTTTCTGTAAAAATTTCTGAGTTTCGGCACGCGGTCCTNTGATGATAAAAATCTGAACTTGGTAGATTTGGAGCCTTCGGAGGTTGATTTGAGAGGCAAGCGCATTGTGGAATAATTCCGGGCTAGTCTTGAGGTAAGTAATGTCTTTAAATCCTGTCCCGAGGGTATGAAACCCTGGACTATTCACCCTTTCACGGGTTTTGAAATGCAAAGGTTGAAACTTTGGAGATATATTCCTTACTTAGGCGACTATTGAGTTGCGAAACGGTTTTTAAAGCTTATTTCCAATAGTACTATATATACTTGATATGATTTGGGCTGTAAGCCATGTTTGGGGCCTAGGGCCGATCTGTTTACCCATTGGGGGATGTTTTTACTATTTTCCTCACTGATATGTTATGATTTTTCACTCAGTCTTTTCGTTGAAATTGTTTTGACACTCAGAGTATTTTGATACTACTTCTTGAAAATAAAACACTATTTTTGAGTCGGGAACCCGGTATATTATGGCCTGAAGGGCAAATTGAGAGTGTCTGACTGAGTGAGGCTGTTGGCCTATATTGTGAGGATGTTATGATATGAGTGAGGTTGCTGGTCTATATTGTGAGGATGATATGATATGAGTGAGGTTGCGGGCCTATATTGTGTGTGATTTATGCCATGATGTGGCTTATTATTGCGCTTGGGCTGTAGGAGCCCCTCCGGAGTCTGTAACACACCCCCAGTGAGCGCCAGTACCGATTGAGTGATGCCCGCGGGGCTTATGATGAGTGATTGTGAGGTTTCCTGATGGGCAGAGTGATTGTGAGGTTGCCTGATGGGCAGAGTGATTGTGAGGTTGCCTGATGGACAGAGTGATTGTGAGGTCGCCTGATGGCCAGAGTGATTGTGAGGTCGCCTGATGGGCTGATACTGAAAAATATTGTTACGAGAAATGATTATGGCCCGAGGGGCAGTTTTATGAAAGGTTTTACTGAGTTTTCAAACTATGATTTACTTCATTTTCACACTGGTTTTACTGAGAATTTTATTGAGATATACTGATATTGCACTGGTTTTCAAGGGATTTTTGAAAACTGATTTCGAACTTATTAGGTGATGAATACTACATGGTGACTTGGTGTTTTACTGGCTTTTGTGGAATTATGTATCTGTTCTATGTGTTTATATTACTCAGACTGTGATTTATTTTCATTACTACTGAGTTGG